>SKCR01022129.1:0-15156 GCA_019454045.1 Zanthoxylum bungeanum
ATCCAAAAATTACAAATAAATTCGACCCTGTTGACTAAAAAACTCCGAGAATTGTACACTATATGCTATTACCATACAAGAACATTATAATAACATCCAAGATTCAGTTATAAACATGAAAAACACAAAGGAAATAATAAAAAAAATTGAAATGAGAAGAGACCAAAAAAAGGAATATGATGACTTCATAAAACGGTAAAGATAGAGAAAATCTTGACCATGGAACCCTGAGCTTCTGATACCAAATGATAAAAACCTGCCTGGAACAAAGCCAAGCAAACCCCTCCATGTTTTCTAAGCCCCATGAACCACGAATCTTGATTTTGTAAGAACAAAATCCTTCCAAAATCAAGTCTAATCCTTAAGGCACCTTGTCCTTAAGATCCTTTCTTTATTTTTTCTTTATTCTTTGGAGAATCTTGTACAGCGATACAACGCCTAACGCTTGCTACACTTGATTAAGCTTTTTTCCGTAGAACCAAGGAAGAATCCACTCCTCAAGATGACACAAGTCACTTTATTTTGTAAAAGATATATTTCTTAGTTAATTCTCAATTACAATGAATAATGCCCATTTAAATAGGTGGCTAACCCTAATTCTACCCAAATATAATAAAAACCCTAGTGAAATAAACCCAATAACATATAAAATACTTAAAATTTCGTGCATGAGCTTTGTAATATAATAGAAAGTTCAGCCAACACTTAAACAACACATAACCTTAAAAAAATATAAATAATAAAAACTATAGGATATCTTGCATCCTCATTTTGACCAAGAGGAAATCCGAAATGGACTTTGATGTAAGCTACAAATTGTAGAGCTACTAGTTCTCCTTCCAATGCAACTAGAATCACAAAGTTAGACATCAGACGAGAAAGTTACGTCTAAAATACGAAGACTACATAAATCTTGTAACTGCTAATAGACTATTCGGAAATAGAGCCGAAAATAAATCAAGGCATCCATGCACGTCTAAAACCCATTTCATTCTTGATTTAGACATAATAAATCCTTCATATAAAGTCTCATGCATGGACCAAACTCCAGATCCCAAGGAATCTTCCAATCCAAAAAATGGCCCAAACTACACCAATCTGACAAGCCATGCAATCAGCCACAACTTCAAGTTAACTTGGCCCAACAAACAGAGCTCATTCTGGATCACATCAGCTACTTTGATATTCTTCTCATCCTCATTTCCTTAACTCCTTTCGTCTCTACTTCATTAAAACTCATCAACTTTTATTGCTTATGGACATCTCTATTTAATCCTTTGGTTTAGGTGTCATTCTCTACTAGTTCTTTCATCACAATACAATGAGAATCTGATAAATTACATATGATTTATTCTTGAGAATTGTCCTCTCTGGTTTCTTACTCGTTTGAGTCTTTGCCTCCTTAAAAGTTCTCAATTCAATGATAATTTCGAGATTTAACTTTAGTTTCATGTTCTCAAATTATTCTATCATATATAAAAATATTATCGTCTTATGATTCTTATCTATGTCCCGTTGCACTTGTTGGCTCGGCGATCTAGCTATCTCATAATCTGTCTACTCTGTCAAATATAATTCTTTACTGATTATTTTTCTTACTGGGCTCTAAGTAGATGGGTGTGTACATACATTCCATATGGATCTATGAACCCGTGTTTCTTTATTTTCATAAGCTTGGTAACGGTCTAGTTATGTGTCCATAAGCTTACTTAGAGTTTGGGGCTACTGAAAAGGAAAAATTATTATCTGTTCCATTGGAAACTACTTCGACTATATCATGTTTTAGGATTCCTCAACTTTCTTTACCTATTCTGAAGTCTCTGTTTTACGTTTCTGCCTTCAAGTTACGTTATTTATGTCAATATATGTATTGAACTCTCTTGTTACTTTCTACATCCTCATAAATATCTTATTATCCTATCTTTTTGTTCTAGACTGAGCTGCTAAGGCTAGTACTGGTCCATTTTCCTTGGCTTCTTCCTTAGCTTCTATTCTCTGCTCTTATCATAGTCTATAACTATGTCATTTAGCCTTGGTGTTCGTAAGGATACTTTTTTTAACTCTTGAGTATCTCCAATTTTATGAGTCTGTCGTTTTATTCTCTCATAAATTTCTCTTGATGTTGCTCGGATCTATGGATTCTCACTAGTTCTGTGATCTTACTTTTCTTGGCTTGGGTCGGGTTTTTTCTTTTCTATCCCTTAAAACCTCATTAGTTCTCATCTGTGTGGTCTATCATTCAATGTTTTTTGTTTCTTACTTAGGATAAATTCTTATCGAACTTCTTTACGATTATCTTTACCTTGTGCTGGTATGAGGTGGGGCAAAAGTCTATATCTCAATGGAATTCAGAGTCCTTGTTCTAATACTTTGTAACCTGGTAGAGTCCATTACTTATATAAGGTAGGTATGAGGTATATTTTATCAGAACAACTTCTGTAACCGGTATTACTGAGGGGCAAAAATCTGTGTAGTTTAGTGCCATATCTATATCAAGTTTCTTAGGGTAGGGTAATTTAATCATCAATGCTTACGTCTTTCTTTACTTACTTACGAGCCTGGGTTTGGGGTCTAAATCTTTTTTCATCCTCTTTGGAATCTTTTATTTATTGGAACTCTCACTTCTATTTCTGATTTTTTGTTTCTTTTATCTTCCTATCTATTCTTCATTACTCGGGGAACTTGCTACCTGTAAGGGGTATTAAGGGCTATTGGATATACTTGAAGGAATTTTCGGATGAAAGAAAGGAGTTTTTACTAGGAAGGAAAGAATATTAGAGAAATGAGGAACCGTACTTAGGTTTTCCTCTTGTTCAGGCTTATTCTATTCTCGTTACTACTATAAGTTCTCACACTTCCTTACTTTCTGTTTTTTTTGTATCTTTATCTTTTGTTGACTCTTGTTGCTTGGGACATCTACATTCAATTCTTTACTCTTCTTATAGCTTTCTTTTTCCAATTCTTTGCGTAACTATTTTTTTTGAACTTTATTATCTATTCTCCCAACTTGTCTTAAACTTCGGCTAACAGACCAAGATTACTACAGAAAAATCTTTAACTTATAATAAGAATTCTGGATACTTTTACTAAGCAGAGAATTCAGATAACCTGGAAATTCTTACTGACCTGTCTATGGAGCTTGAGGACGTACTCGATGATCGGTTACTGGAGAGGTAATGCCTCGCATACTAGTATCTCGGGCATACTACATATACAAGACCCCAGCACTCTGCCCACTGCAGTCACTGACTCACTAGACCATGTTCTGATACCATCTTTATAATATCCCCAATCTGGGAGATGCTATCACCAGGGAATATCATGTACTATCCCCTTAAACCACTGACTTTCTAATTACAAACAATACTGATATTTTTCTCAATATATCTTCAAATATGGGACCATTGTCCAAATCCAAAACATACCTTGTAAAATAGTATATGTGTGACTGAACAAAAAATATCATATCTATTACAACTCTATACATGAATACTCAAACACAACTCTGTAGTACAAAATATCTGTAATTAGACAATACTTGACTTGACTGAACTCTATTTCTGACTTGACCTGGTGGACCGAAACCCTAGTGACTGCTATCAGTATCCATTAGGGTGAGCAAAACCGGTTTCGGTTCCGCATGGAACCAGAACCTACTCGGAAAAAATTGGTTCCTAACCAAGTGGAACCGGAAGCTACCCAATTAAATAGGGTACCCTGTTATTCGGTTCCAATTTGGTTCCGGTCCGGTTCCGAATTACCCGATTTTTTTTCCATTCTATATTACTAACATAGATAAAGAGAAATGGAGCGTTTGTTTAAGTGCATCTTTGCTCTGATCATTCTGACTTCGACTCGTCATGGAGAAAATGTTATGTCCTTTGGGCGTGCTCTTGATAGTGTTTGTAGTTAGACAATACAAAATATTGGACAGAAATAAGAAATTGGTTTATCATTCCAAAAAAAACAAAATAAATAAAGCCATCTAATACTACAATCACTTATTCACTTTACAGAATACAAATGATCTGAGTTTTTAATTCTTCTATGTTTCAGAAGTAGCACATTGTTCCAAGGAGCATGCCAAATGGGTTGACAAAAACTGATATCATCAGACATCAATAACAACTAACAAGCATTGCCAAAAAGGTTAAACACCTTTATGTGATGATGAATTGATGATCAACATCCTAAATTTGTACAATATTCTACTAACAGCAACACAACACAAATACAATAGCATCACTGTAATTACACGGAATGATCATTAGGTTGTTGACAAAAGTAAACAGAAACTTAAACAAGCAATGAAGGGAAAAAATTGAATCTTCAAAATTTATTAGTGGAGAAACAGGTAATGAAATTCATCCCATCATAGTCCATGCCAAATTCAAAAAACTAAAACAAGTCATACTTAACCAAAACATGAGATAACCAAAAAACTGAAACATGTTATACTTAACCAAAACAGGAGAATGATAACCAAAAAACTGAAACAAGTCATACTTAACCAAGCTACAGAGATCAAGAACTTAAGTTACTTAACCAAAAGTCCAAACACATGAGATAAGAAAAAAAACTAAAACAAGAAAAAAAACATGTTCAAACGACATTGATTCAATTAGTTTACTTAATGCTACAGAGATCAAGAACTTACGTTACTTAACCAAAAGTCCAAACATGAGATAAAGAAAAAAATAAAACAAGAAACATGTTCAAACGACAAACATGCATGCCTATATCTTCAATAATGGAATAAAAAAAATGTTATTGGCTCAAAAGAGAAGTGGTGAAACAACAAATTCAAAAATAAATTGAGAATATGGTAAATTTCATAGAGTTTAGCTACAATGCAGATATTCTAAAGAATTTCAGAATTTCAAAGAGGGAATTTTACTCATCAAACCCATCCAAGTTCAGATTTTTTCATATAAATTACACTCAAAATACCAAAAAGTATACCTTAGTGTAGCCGCGAAGCAAGGAGCGACAAGCAGTATTGAGATTCGAATTCGAAGAAATGAGAACTGAGGACTGAGGACAAATTCAACCTAAAAAATGTGTGATGACCAGTGGCGGCGATGCAATTGCAAATGGGTCTTTTAGCCTTTAGGGTTACTGCTTCAGTTCTTTAGTTAATTTATCCTGAAAAAAAAACGACGTCGTTTTTATATAATCTGGTATCAAATTCGGGTCAACAGTCGGGTATCAATACAGGTATCAAATTCGGTTCCGGTTCCGGTTCTATGGTCCGGTTCCGGTTCTGGGTGTTCTGGAACCGGAACCGGACCGATTAAAACCGATTCCATGTATTTGGAACCGGAACTGGACCGGTTACAACCGGTTCCGGTTCCAAACTCGGATTTTCGGTCTGATTCCAACCAGTTTCAGGGCTACCCGGAACCGGTGCTCACCCATAGTATCCATCCTCCCGAGCTCGTCCTCCAAGAAACCTGCAAAATAAAGAAACTGGGAGTGAGGGAGTTAGATTGTTTGGACGATCTAATGAGTGGACAGTTTAAAAAAAAAGGGTAATAAAATGCTTTCGAAAATACATGGTTCTAAAACCCAATTTATCTCAAAATATCTTTTCTGAAATCTCTTTCATTAACTGAAAAACAACTTTCTTTCTAGTAAAATTTTCTGAAAATCTCTTATAAACTGTTTTCTGAAAACTTTATTTCTAGAAAACTTTTCTCAGTAAAATATTTTTCTCCGTAAAACTATCATTTCCAAAAATCTGTCTCTGAAAACTAATTCTGAAATATCTATCTCTGGAAACTGTCTCTGAAAAACCTGACGCATGGGGGCGTTACGTATTTTCGTCCCCCCATATGCCTAACTAGAGCCAGAAATGCAAAATCATGATATTGGGGCGTTACGTATCACCGTCCCCCAAAGCATGCCACTACATGTCCCTGAAACTAGTGGTCTTGGGGCGTTACGTATCACCATCCCCCAAGCCATTGATCTAGAATTGGGGGTGCGAATCTATGCTACCCTCAAGCTCTGGATCTAGGATTTAGGGTCATCTGTCATCCCTAGTCCCGAACTAGGATATGGGGGCGTTACGTATCATCCTCCCCCAGTCCTCTACATGTGCACATGTTCTCTCCGTCAATTCCATATCCGAATCAAGTTACATACTGAGGTGGGTTTTCCCTCATGCCTCGAAAACATAAAACTCAAGTTCTTAAATTACTTTTTTTAAAAAATATTTCTTAAAACATTCTTTTTTCATGAAATAACTGTGATAAAACCGGCTAACATCCTAAGTGCTTAAAAATAAGTCTGATATTTAAAACAATATCATGTAAAAAGATCAACTTAAGGAAAGAGTGTCCACTCATAGATTTAGAATCTGGCTGGCATTACTCACTTGCTGAAGAAAACTATGGTTCCTACGATGATTTATAATTGATAACTTTGATTAGAAAATGGGATGGGGAACATATTCTGAATTAAACTAAATTTATCCACTCAAGCACTTATTATTATTTCAAGGCATATCGTACTTATATCATAATGTAATATGTATACAAGAACTAATACGAGACCCTTCGGGTGGCCTCTAACACGCTAGGGTGAAGCTGGAATGATTTAAAACTGATTTTGGGAATTTTTTTATCACACTTTCCGACTCAGCCCTTTTAGGCATCGCGACATGCACATACACGGATGTGTTGGACAATTATGACCCATAGCGTCACTATTTGTACAGATCATGGTGTTGTTGTACAAATTAACTATGTGACAAATGAGATTGCTCTCTTATCATTTGTGATTAGATCACCAAGATGTATAAATGATGGGAGGTCCCTGTGATTTGTTCCTGGATTGAGAATGATATGAGACAGTATCAGTCCACGAAGGATAAATCATTAAATATCCTAGTCAGAGTATTATCGAGATTGGACATCGATAAATACGTAAAAGACTAGTATTACACTTGTGTGTGCGTTGTGAGGGTATAACATCATAGTTTTCATATATTTGGGTTATAGGATACTCATGCAAGTGTAATAGGAGGTTGTGTTTTTACCGATGGTACGGGAAACAGCTTCGCTCTGGATAGACCCCCTCGGAATTCCATTGGTAGTATGACTATGTGTCTATGGAAGTCCAAAATCAGGGTAGGTGTATTTGGTCTTAACCTGAGACTTGCACCGCTAATACTTGCGACAATCAATATACTTTGGTTTTGGTCGTCCAGGGCTTTAACCGGTTTCTGTTTACGCCTCTTCTGGGTATATCGAGAATCATAGTGTGTTGGGTGTGATGTCAAGATGGAAGTATCACTCCAGTCATATGGAGATGATGGTCACGTAGGATACGGGACTGGTTCTCTTAAATACTGCAGCTATCGGGATATTATGACTAGGTCATGTATATCCGATTATAGAGACTAGTTACCAGACATCCGATATGTGCTTCGTACGGGGCAGACACAATTCCAGCCCCAGGCCTAGCACGTGATCATCCGATACTGGATCGACATACGCAATACTACGTATACTACGCCTGACATAGATCCTTATATTCCTGTAAGGATATTTCTGGAGAATTGGGTAGGCATGGCGCTTTGCTAGAAGCCAACCTTGTCTTGTAAATCGGTATAAACGTAGTACGAGGTACTTACGTGTTCGGATAGTCCGACGACCGAATTTACTACCAATATATCCGGGGATCTCATGGGTCGCTTCCCAAAGATTCACCGATGACGTATGACTCGCACTTTAATTAATCTGGGATTAATTAGATGAGAGAGAAAATTAATCTGGGATTAATTGCAGAGATATTTTATCTGGGATAAAATATCATTTAAAGAGAGATAACGATTAATTGGAATTAATCGATTAAATAATATATTCGATATATTATACGAAATTGGCTTTCGACGCGGAATTAAAATTAGATTTTAATTCGGGCGAACGAATTAATTTAAATTAATTCGTTAGCGACGTGAATAGTAATTATGCTAGGCATGATTATTTAATTAAATTAGATTTAATTACGTCGCAACGAAAAATTCGTTAATTTGGAATTAGCGAACCCGAGCCCGGGATTGTTTGCGAGCGCATTCACATTTCGAATTCGAGTGCGGCACGCAAGTCAAATCAAGCGTCAAATCATTAGTCACATCAAACGTAAAATCACATGTCACTTTGAGTGATGTGACAATTGATTGATTGATTGATGTGAGTTGATGGAAGTTGATGGCAAGCATTTAATGCTATTTTGGAGCCAAAATTGTGTGTTGACTTTTGGAAAGCTTTTACACAATTTTTTGGTATATGTTTATTTTTTATTTTGGAAATCAAATAAGCTAATACACAACTTCCTTCTCTCTCTCTTTTGGCTCACGAATTTGGAGCCAAATTTTTCTCTCTTCATCTCACGCCTAACAAGGGCATTTCTTCACTGGTTTGCAGTCCACTGCCGAGAGCCAAGAAGTAAATGGGAAGCAAAATGCTTGATTTTTATGGCAAAAATCATGAGAGCTAGCACTCCGAGAGATATGCGAAGGTGATAGGGAAGTCCACCCATGAGCTTGGAATCGTTTGACGAAGCTTGGAGCTTGACGAAGATGATCCAAATGATCAAAATGGGGACTGCAAGCAGCTCACTGCCGTGAGCAGTAAGGAGGCAGAAATCATTTTTTTCAGTTTCGTTGCGTTCTCCTAGTTCGACCTCGTCTCAACCGCTCGATGTAAGTATTCTGAAACTTTTCGTCATGTAATTATGCACCTGTGTTTTTCTTGCTTTGTATTCGATCCTCGGGGCCGTAGAACTCCAACAATGGTATCAGAGCGATTGAAAAACATGAAAAAATGATTAGGGCTTAAAATTTGGGTAAATTGTATTTGAGCATGATTTGAATAAATTGGATGTTTGAGTATACTTAATACATGTTTAATTGATGATTGATTTGATCAATTTGATTAAATTATGTTTGGAACATTTTTCCCCAAATCTCATTGCTTGGCCGAGAGTTTGATGCCCTATTTGATCTTGGTGATTTTTTGATTTTTGATCATTGGATGACTTGAATCAATTGGAAATGTGGATTTAATGTTAATTTGGATTTAATTGGATTGAATTCGGAATTGATATGAAAATCCCTATATTACCGAGACTTTGAGCATGTATATTGGGTTTGATTTTAATTAAATTATGTTGGACATGATTTAATATTGATAAGCATGATTAATTAGGCTAATTGATGTTTTAGAAATGTTAATTGGGTAATTAATTATGTTATACACTTTGTGTAATTAAATTGGGAATTTGGAATTTTGGTAATTTAATTATATTTGGGCCTTAAAATTGGATTGGGCTTGTAATGTTGTTATTGGGCTTATTGGGCTTGGTTGTACTAAGATGGGTTTAGGCAAAATTGGTTGGATTCAATTAGGCCCAAAACCGCATCCATAAAGCCCAATGCGACAAATGGACCTTTAAGTTTAATTGGGCCTAATGGGCCAAAATTGATTTCTGGGCTTATGGGGTAATTCCCGGATTGGACTTTGGTTATCGGTTTGACCCGAGTTGACCAAAAGTCCACGCCTCAAGAAATTAATTAAAAGCCCATTGGACTTTAATTAAATTGATGTTGGACGTTAATTGTGCTTTGAGACCCGTAACGATTAAATTTGGAATTTAAGTCGTAAAAGATTTATTAATAAAGTGTAGTATTTAATTTGGAATTAAATAGTGAATTAGTATTAAATACAAATTGAATTGGATTTAATTTTGTAGTTTAATTTAATTCAAGAATTCGTACTTTGAGTACTTATTCGCAAAAACGAGTTTGACTCGAACAAAATCATATCGTTGTTTGAACATTGGATGGTCACTAATTATCAGATTAATTAATTTGATTAGATTGATTGATAACATGCTTGTGTGAATACATGGTTGCGATGCATGAATAATGTATATCGGATGGATATTAGATAGGTGGGACAATTTTAGAAATTGTTATAATAAATTTGGAATTTATTAATTGGACCTGCGTGTCCAGCCTTATTACCTCCTTATTCTTTGTATTCTCTTCTCACCTATTCCCCTAAATGTAAATGAGGTTTCTTTAGAAGTGTAGTCTAACGGGTAGAAGCGATATTTGTGCTAGCAGGAGAGAGAATGGGAGAGATTTGATCTAGGATCAATGTGTAAAGTATCCATCCGCATATCATTATTAATTTATTATACGCGCTTTATTATGTGTTTAGAATGCATGTTTAAGGGTGTATGATGATGAGACCTTAACAAAGATAATAAATTGGTTGCCAATTTGCACACAAAAAACCCTCACAAAATATTAAGCGTTTTTCCTTCCATTGAGTGATTCTTACTCAAGATCTGAGACTGGCATTGGCTTGTTGGCCAAAGTCAAGGCCTTTGTCTGTCGAGGATGTGTTTGAATCACGAGAGCTTTGTTCCATATTGGTGTCTTGTCCAAGTTTTGGTTTGTTGGCCAAAGTCAAGACCACTTATTGTCCATCGACATTGATTACGGATATTTCCATGGTCAATAGGTCGCGCTTAACTGGGATCACTAAGTTTGTTGTGCCAAAGCCAACGCTTAGTTGATTCAGAGGAAAAAGGTTAGGCAATATATTGGATATATTGGCATATATAAGATATATGTTTCGGACTTGGATGTCCCCCTACTGGATCTAGGAATTGGATGGGATCCAATTGATCTTAGAGATCTACCTAGTTAATTATCATACAATTTGTTGGCCAAAGTCAAGATTGTGTGATATTTAACGGGATCCTAGACCACTAGGAAACACGGTTTCCCGAGTACTCGACAGAGGGTTAGAGGCTCGCCGAAAAATAGTGGGAGGCAAGAATTGAATTTGCAATATTCGTTTAATTACTTGCCATACGCGTTCAATCAAATATCATTCGTCAATAAATTAAATGTTAGTTGGACTATATTCAAAAAATTTAATTATAGTTGATTAAATAGTTGGACTATTGTAATCATTATAATAAATAGTACCTAAATCGTTGATTAAATAGTTGGACTATTAAAATCAAGATAGAATTGAAAGATTGACATTTAAAACATGATCCTAGGGAAAATGTATTTAAATGGTTTAATTTTCAAATTGGGAATAAAATTTCAGGATGGTCCTGGAAAATAAGAAGTTACTTTATTAGATAAAATAACATATTAAGCCTAAGCCCGAAGTTAAGCAAACATTAGAAAATAATCTTTAGAAGATCATGTGATGATAACTTAAGTGCTTAATCCATTAAGCTTGTCGCAGTAGACTCCTTATTTCTGAATCAGAAATAAGGATTAGATCCTTAAAGTATGATAAAGAAATTGAAGGAATTTCATAGGTCTATTATTTAGATCCTAGAAGTACTAAAATTGCAATAATAACTCTTGGAGAGTTAATGACTATTCTCAAGGAGACAAAGTCAAAGTTTGCAATATGGCAAGTAGCGCAAGGCGCACCTTACTTCGATATTCTAGAAACCCGAGGCTTGGCCAAAGGCTTCTAGAATGTGGAAAATGGGCAAATGCAAAATCATTATAATCTTCTAGGAAGATAAATGACATATCCCTAAATGTCTGCTTAAATTGTGGCAAACGGGATCGCGGAAGCGTGACTGCCGTTTGGACAAAGCAGACATGAAGGAATTGAAGACGAGCAAGGCTCTGACTTCAAATATGTTTGTCAAGATTATGTTCACTACTAGTATTGAAATTGGATTTTAAATACTTAGTGTGGTACATAAATACATACTGATGTTCAGAATCTGCTATGAGCAGGATACTGACTTCAGTTGAGATTAATCTGCGAATTGGAAACGGGACGAAAGTCGTTGTTTCAACCGTAGATACCTAAGTTTAGGAACTACCTTCGGGTGTGTACTTAAATTAGGAAACTGTTATAATGTAACTAGTTTGACTAGAAATATTATCTCTATATCAGTGTTTAACCCGCTGCGGGTGAACCTTTATATTCTAGAACACTAAAGTGTTTTATTATATAAAGATGATATTGAGATAAACACATTAGATGTGAATAACATCATTTATATTTTGAATATAAATAAATCTCAAACATATAACATGACAAACAAATAGCTCAAACTGATTTGATCAGATGAAACATATTGTGGCATTGTTGTCTGGGACACAATTAAACAAGACTCGTATATCCACACTTTCGAAGAGTGGGTACTAGGACTAATTTGATTCCATTCAAATAAAGTCTACGAATCTAGTTTATTGGGCAAAGTGCCTAAAACACTACTTACTTGGTAAAAGTGTAAGTGCCACCGATCTGTAAGCCCTAGTTCATAGTGAAGCAAATGGGCCCATGTCTAGCTAGGCTAGAGGTGGATATGAATATTTCGTGACCTTTACGGATATGGCATCGCATTATGGTTATGTGTTTCTCTTGAAGAACGCAAATCGGAAACTTTTACAGTTTCGACACGAAATAGACAAACAGATCAGCTAAAGTATTAAATCGTCATAGTTAGACCATGATGAAAATACTTAAGCAATAAGTTTCTAATATACTTGAAAGAGTATAGTATTCTTTCAATGAGGACTCCTCCCGGAACATGTCAATTTGACGGTGTGTCCGAACTGAGTAACCGAATTTTATTGGACATGATAAGGTTAATCATGAGTCGCTCTGAGCTACCATTTCCTTCAACGGATAAGCATTTACAGTGCAGAACTTATTTTGAATAAGGTTCCATAAAAATCTGTTTGACAGATTTCATATTAGATATGAACATTAAGAAACCATGTTTCTCATTCCTGATTATTTGGGATGCTAGACATACGTTTTGGATGATACCAAACTAGAACCCAAATTGGATAAGTGCCCAATTGTAGGTTATCCTAGGGATACCAAAGTATAGTACTTATACATCTCACCAGAGAACAATGTAATTGTTGCTCGCCATGCGGTTTTCCTAAGAGGAATAACGATATGCAGTGGTAAGTGGGAGGATAATATAACTCGATGAAAATCGGAGTGATACTGTTCCAGGCACCAATCCTTAATGGAACATAAATAGTTCATCAAGGATGAAACTGTTGGACAATTATGACCCATAGCGTCACTATTTGTACAGATCATGGTGTTGTTGTACAAATTAACTATGTGACAAATGATATTACACTCTTATCATTTGTGATTAGATCACCTAGATGTATAAATGATAAGAGGTCCATATTATTTGTTCCTGGACGGAGAATGATATGAGACAGTATCAGTCCACGTACGATAAATCATTAAATATCCCTAGTCAGAGTATTATCGAGATTGGACATCGATAATGCGTAAAAGACTAGTATTACACTTGTGCGCGTTGTGAGGGCACAACGACATAGTTCTCATATATTTGGGTATATGATACTCATGCAAGTGTAATAGGAGGTTGTGTTTTACCGATGGTACGGGAACACGCTTCGCTCTGGATAGACCCCATCGAAATTCCATTGGTAGTATGACTATGTGTCTATGGAAGTCCGAAATCAGGAATGTATTTGGTTTTAACCTGAGACTTGCACCGCTAATACTTGCGACAATCAATATACTTTGGTTGCGGTCGTCCAGGGCTTTAACAGGTTCTGTGTACGCCTATGCTGGGTATATTGAGAATCGTAGTGTGTTGGGTGTGATGTCAAGAGATAGAGTGTCACTCCAGTCATATGGAGATGATGGTCACGTAGGATACGGTACTAGTACTCTTAAGTACTGCAGTCATCGGGATAAAATGACAAGGTCAGGTTTATCCGATTATAGAGACTAGTTACCAGACATCCGACATGTGCTTCGTACGGGGCAGACATAATTCCAGCCTCAGGCCTAGCACGTGATCATCTGATACTGGACAGAAATACGCAATACCACGTATACTACGCCTGATATAGATCCTTTATTCCTGTAAGGATATTTTTGGAGAATTGGGTAGGCATGGCGCTTTGCTAGAAGCCAACCTTGTCTTGTAAATCGGTAAAACGTAGTACTTGGTACTTACGTGTTCGGATAGTCCGACGTCCGAATTTACTGCCAACATATCCGGGATCTCATGGGTCGCTTCCCGAAGATTCACCGATGACGTATGACTCGCACTCAAATTAATCTGGGATTAATTAGAAGAGAGAGAAAATTAATCTGGGATTCATGCGGAGATATTTTATTGGGATAAAATATCATTAAAAGAGAGATAACGGTTAATTTGGAATTAATCAAGAAATTAATATATTTGATATATTAAACGAAATTAGATTTCGACGCGGAATTAAAATTAGATTTTAATTCGGGAGAACGAGTTAATTTCGAATTAATTCATTAGCGACGTGAATAGTGATTTCGCTAGGCGTAATCATTTAATTATGACGCAACGGAAAATTTGTTAATTTGGAATTAGCGAACCTGAGCCCGAGATTATTTGCGAGCGCATTCGCTTTTCGAATTCAAGTGCGGCACGCAAGTCAAATCAAGCGTCAAATCGCTAGTCGCATCTAGCGTCACCTCATTCGTCAATCAAGTGATGGATGTCTTTCACTTTGAGTGATTGACGCAACTCACTATTCATGATTGATGGAAGTGATGTGAGTGGTTGGTGCCATTAAGGCTTGACTTTTTGAAAGCCAAATTCATTCCAAATGATTTTGAAATTCACATTTGAGTATTTAATACACAAATTTGGAACCACAAATACAACTCTCTCTTTCCTCATCATCTCTCTCTCTCCTCACACCCCAAGGAGGCAAAATACTTACTGGTTTCTGTCATGAAACCGTGAGATGGGAAGCATGAGTGTGTGATTTTTGTGGCAAAATCACAAGAGCTAGCACTCCGAGAGACATGCAAAGGTGATAGGGAAGTCCACCCATGAGCCGGGAATCGTTTGACAAAGCTTGGAGCTTGACGAAATGGATCCAACCATGGCCGAAAATCAGTGAGGCAGTAGCAGCTCACTGCCGTATGTACCAGTGGGCAAAATCAGATTTTGTTCGTCAAAGAGTCGCTCAAACCGATCGATGTGAGTATTCCGCAACTTCGTTGATTTGTATTCACACTTATTTCATGCTTTTTTATGATCTCGAGACCTTAATAGAAACCAACAGAAACTATACCATTAATCTTCGAATACACACAA
>SKCR01022130.1:0-15050 GCA_019454045.1 Zanthoxylum bungeanum
CTGCAAACCTTGTTTGTCGGTTATACAAAATCGTCAGGATGTTGTAAGCATATTCCAAAAGGTTTCCTTTTCAGGAACGCGATTTTGATCTGCAACTTACACATTTCATAAATGAAATATGCAGTTATCAACAAGCATCTTCAAAATGGATTTACCATGGCAACAGGTAAAATGTTGAAACCGTTATTAACAATGTTGATAACGATACCTTTCCGTCAAAAGCCCGGCTTTGTACGTTGGTATGTTTGCCATTCATGTATGTCTTCCTTGAAGACGTTTAATGTACAATAGGCACGATGCCTTGTGGTACAACAACTAGTATCCAAAATCGTTGTATTCATGGAATCCATTTCGGATTCATGGCACTTTGCCATAATAGGGATCGATACCTCGTATCATCCCTCAAAACATAGTCGTTGGATATACCTTCATAAGATTGACATCTTTATGAGGTTAGATCAGAAACCCATACCCTAGGTCGTTTTCTGACTCTCTCTGATCTACGCGGTTCTTGTGTACTCGAAGATTAATGGTATAGATTCATCATAGATGAATATTTGTGTTCCATTAAGGACTTCGTGCCTTGAACAGTACTTACTCCGATTTTCATCGAGTATCACTATCCTCCACTGACCACTGCATATCGGTATTCCTCTCAGGAAAAACCGCATGGTGAGCAACAATCACATGTTCTCTTAGTAGAGATTTATAAGTACTATACTTATGGTTTCCCTTAGGATAACCTATATTGGCACTTATCCAATTTGGGTCCTTAGTTTGGTATTATCCAAACATATGCCTAGCATCCCAAATAGTCAGGAATGGAAACCCGGGTTTCTTTCCCGTTCATATCTAATATGTAATCTGTCAAACAGATTATGATGGAACTTTATTCTAAATAATTATTGCCACTGTTAAAACTTATCCGTTGAAGGAAATAGTAGCTCAGAGCGACTCATGATTAGCCTTATCATGTCTAACATGTTCGGTTAATCCGTTCGGACACACCGTCACTTTGACGTGTTCCGGGAGGAGTCCTCATTTGAAAGAATACTATACTCTTTCAAGTATATAAGAAACTTATTGCTTAAGTATTTTCCATTACGGTCTTACCGTCACGGTATAATACTATAGCCGATAGTTTGTCTATTTCGTGTCGAAACTCTAAAAGTTTCTGATTTGTGTTCTTCAAAAGACACACTAACCATAACGTGGATGCACATCCGTTTAGGTCACGAAATATTCATGTTCACATCTAGCCTAGCTAGATATGGGCCCACTAACTTCACCATGAATAGGGCTAACAGATCGGTGGCCCTTTTACTATTACTAAGTAAATAGTATTTTAGGTACTTTACCTAATAAACTAGATTCGCAGACCTTATTTCAATAGTCAAATCAGTCCTGTATCCACTCTTCAAAAGTGTGGATATACGAGTCTTGTATAATTGTGTCCTAGACAACAATGCCACAAAATAAGTCTCTATTGATCAAATCAATTTGAGCTATTTATTTGTCAATTTATATGTTTGAGATTTTAATTATATTCAAAATATAAATTCTGTTATTCAATCTAATGTGTTTATCTCAGTATCATATTTATATAATAAAACACTTTAGTGTTCTAGAATATAAGGTTAATCCGCAACGGTTAAACACTGATATAGAGATAATGTCTCTAGTCAAACTAGGTACATTATAACAGTTCCTAATTTAAGTACACACCCGAAGGGTAGTTCCTAAACTTAGGTATCTACGGTCGAAACAGCGACTTTCGTCCCGTTTCCGATTCGCAGAGCAATTCTCAGCTTGAAGTCAGTATCCTGCTCAAAGCAGATTCTGAACATCAATACATATATTTTATGTACCACACTAAGTATTTAAAATCTAATTTCAATATTAGCTGTGAACATAACTAAGACAAACATTTTCAAAGTAAGAGCCTTGCCCTTTCTTTAATTCCTTCGTATCTGCCATATCCAAATGGTAGTCACTTTGGGATATGTCTATTCTTCCTTCAATATTTCAGAAACCTTAGGCCAAGCCTTGGGTTTTTAGATTATCGAAACGATTTTCACCTCGTGCTACTGGCTACATGCCCAATTGCAAAACTTTGACTTTATCTCCTCTAGAATAGTCAATTAATTCTCCAAGAATTATAAATTGCAATTTTAATACTTCTTAAATCTAAAATTAGATTATGACAAGTATATTAATTAAGCATTAAAGGCATCATCACATAAATCTTCCAAAGATTTTATGCTCTACTTATTTTGCTTAATTTTGGGCTTAAGGGTAAATAAGTTATTTTATCAAAAAGGTAACCTTATTTATTCCCAATTTGAAAATTAAATTATTAAAATATTTTAATCCCAGATTATATTTTAAATATCCAACTTTTCAATTTTATCTTGATTACAATAGTCCAACTATTTAATCAACGATTAGTGGTACTTATATATTATAATGATTATAATAGTCCAACTATATAATAAAATATAATCAAATTTAATTAACCTCAATTACATTGATTACTATAATCCATTATAAAATAACTGTAACTGAAATTAATTAATTCAAATATATTGATTAATATAATCTAATTATATATAATCAAGTATAATACAGTCCAACTGTTTATTAAAACAACAATTTAAATATTAGTCCAACTAACATTTAATATTACGACGAAATAATTTAAATGAGCGCGTATGGCGAGAGTAATTGAACGAGTATTGCAAATTCAATTCTTGCCTCCCACTATTTTTCGTCGAGCCTCTAACCCTCTGTCGAGTACTCGGGAAACGTGTTTCCTAGTGGGCTAGGATCCCGTTAATATCACACAATCTTGACTTTGGCCAACAAATTGTATGATAATTAACTAAGTAGATCTCGAAGATCAATTGGATCTCATCCAACTCCTAGATCCAGTAGGTGGACATCCAAGTCCCAAACATATATCTTATATATGCCTATACATTGAATGTATACCCTAAACCTTTTTCCTCTGAATCAACTAGGCATTGGCTTTGGCACAACAAACCTAGTGATCCCAGTCAAGCGCGGACCCATTGACATGGAAGCTTCGTAATCAATGTCAATGGACAAGAAGTGGTCTTGACTTTGGCCAACAAACCACAACTTGGACACGAAACCGATATGGAACAAAGCCTCGATTAAAACACATCTTTGACGGACAAGGGCTGACTTTGGCCAACAACCCCTGCCAATCTCGGATCTGAGTAAGAATCACTCAATGGAAGGAAAAACACTTGATATTTTATTAGGGTTTTTCGCGTGCAATCGGCTACCAATTTATATCTTTGTTAAGGTCTCATCATCATCCACCCTTAAACATGCATTCTAAACACATAATAAAGCGCATATGATAAAATAATAATGATATGCGGATGGATACTTACATTGATCCTAGATCAAATCTCTCACTTTCTCTCTCCCGCTAGCACAAATCTTTCTTCTACCCGTTACACTACACTTCTAAAGAAACCTCATACATAGAGGGAATAGGTGAGAAGAGAATACAAAGAATAAGAGATAAGGCTGGACTCGCAGGTCCAATTAATAATCAAATTTATTACAATTTCCAAAATCGCCCCACCCAGCTAATATCCATCGATATACATTATTCAAACATCAACAACCATGTATTCATACAAGCATGTTATCAATCAATCTAATCCAATTAATTAATCTTGATAAAGTGATCATCCAATGTTCAAACAAAGATTTGATTTTGTTAGAGTCAAACTCGTATTGCGAACACGTACTCAAAGTACGATTTCTACGAATTAAATTAAATTACATAATTAAATCCAATTTAATGCGCATTTAATTATAATTCATTATTTAATTCCAAATTAAATATTACACTTTATAAAATAGACCTTTACGACTTAAATTCCAATTTAATCGTTACGGGTCTCAAAGCCCGATTAATATCCAATATTAATTTAATAAAGTCCAATGGGCTTTTAATTAATTTCTTCAAGGCGTGGACTTTTGGTCAACTCGGGTCAAACCCGTAACCAAAGTCCAATCCGGGAGTACCCCATAAGCCTTTAAATTACTTTTGGCCCATTAGGCCCAATTAAACTTTAAAGGTTAATTTGTCGCATTTGGGCCTTTTGGAAGCGGTTTTTGGGCCTAATTGGATCCAACCAATTTTGGCCTAAACCAACTTTGTACAACAAAGTCCAATAAACCCAATAACAACTTAAAGAGGCCCAAATCCAATTTTAAGCCCAATAATTTAATTCCAAAATCCAAATTCCAATTAAATTACCTAAAGTGCATATATGATTAATCAACTAAATCAACATTCCAAAACACAATATTAGTCCAATTAATCATACTCAATTCATTATATATGTCCAACACACAAATTGAAAAATCAAACCCATTACATGCTTTTAATGTCTCGGCCAAAGAGGGAAATTATGCCCAAATCAAATTCAATCCAATTGAACCAATCAAACATAAATTCAACATCCCTAAATGATTTTAAGTCATCCAATGAACAAAAAAAAAACAAAACCAAGACATAGGGCACTTGCCAAATTCGGCCAACATTAAGCAAATTGGGGAAAATCAATCCAATTAATTTTTCTTCAAATTGATTACATATAACTCTAATTTAATCATTACAAGCATTCTTAAACAAGCAATTTGTCAAATCATGCTTAAATCAAAAAGCCCCAATTTTGCTCAAGAACCCTAATTCGTTTTATGCAACCAATAGCTCAAGATACCAATGTAGAGATTCAATCAAGTCCCAAGGATCACAAACATGCATAAAAACGAGTTGAATACAACCAAGGAGTAAGGCGGAATTCATACTCACATTGATAGGTTTTGATTAAATGAAGAACAAGATGCATTTTAGCCTCCCTCCAAGCCACGGCAGTAGCTCCTCCTTGCAGTGGGCTGTGCGGTTTTACTCCTCTTTGAACCTCCAAGAATCGGCCATTGTTGAACACCATGGAAGCTCCAAGCTTCAAGCTTTCCAAGCTCACAAATTCGTTTCCCTATCACCATAATATAACCCATGTGTGTGCTAGCACTAAGCTTCTTCATTTGCTTCTCAAAATTTCGGTCAAAACCAGAAAAATTTGTGAAGAAATCGGCTTGAAGCCGTGAGAGGGAGAAGAGAGAAAGATGAAGAGTTTTTGGCTCCAAAGCCTAAAAACCGTGTGCTATTTTTTCAAGAGAGAAAGATGACCGAATTTATGGTGAGGAAAAAGAAAAAATGTAATATATATTGTTCATTTATTTTCCAAAAATAAATAAAATATATATATACCAAACCTTTTCATATTCCATTAAGTCAAAAGGCAAAAACAATCAATGCTTTTCACCTTTTACCCATCACTTTTACTTTTACTTTAAGTCACATCACATCACTTTAATAAAGTGACATGTGTCAAGTCACATCACTCAAAGTGACAATTGATTTGACAATTGACGCGACTAGTGATTTGACGCTTGATGTGACTGCGTGCCGCACTCGAATTCGAAATGCGAATGCGCTCGTAATCACTCTCGGGCTCGGGTTCGCTAATTCCAAATTAACGAATTTTCCGTCGCGTCGTAATTAAATGATTACGCCTAGCGAAATCACTATTCACGTCGCTAACGAATTAATTCTAAATTAATTCGTTCGCCCAAATTAAAATCTAATTTTAATTTCGCGTCGAAATCCAATTTCTAATAATATATCGAATATATTATTTTATCGATTAATTCCAAATTAATCGTTCTCTCTTTAACAATATTTTATCCGAGATAAAATATCTCCGTAATTAATCCAAGATTAATTTTCTCTCTCTAGAAATAATCTTCTCTCTCTACTAATTAATCCCAGATTAATTATAGTGCGAGTTATACATCATCGGTGAATCTTCAGGAAGCGACCCATGAGATCTCCGGATATGTTGGCAGTAAATACGGTTGTCGGACTATCCGAACACGTAAGTACCTCGTACTATATTTATACCGATTTACAAGACAAGGTTGGCTTCTAGCAAAGCGCCATGCCTACCCAATTCTCCAGAAATATTCTTACAGGAATATATAGATCTGTATCAAGCGTAGTATACCGTAGTATTGTGTATATCAGCCCAGTGTCGGATAGTCACGTGCTAGGGCTGGGGCTGGATAAGTGTCTGCCCCCTCCGAAGCACATGTCGGATGTCTGGTAACTAGTCTCTATAATCGGATATACATGACCTTGTCATAATATCTCGATGGCCGGCCAGCACTTAAGAGCACTAATACCGTATCCTGCGTGACATCATCTCCACTATAACTGAAGTGATACTTCCGTCTCGACATCACACCCAATACACTACGACTCTCTGATAAACCCAGAAGCGGTGTACACAGAACCGGTTAAAGCCCTGTACCACAAAGACCAAAGTCTACCGATTATCGCAAGTATTAGCGATGCAAGTCTCAGGTTAAGACTATATACACACCTACCTTGATTTCGGCCTCCCATAGACACATAGTCATAATACCAATGGGATTTCGAGGGGTCTATCCAGAGCGAAGCTATTTCCCGTACCATCGGTGAAACACAACCTCCTATCGCACTTGCATAAGTATCCAATACTTAATATATGAGAACTATGCGTTGTGCCCTCACAACGCGCACAAGTGCAATACTAGCCTATTCCGCATTATCGATGTCCTCTCTCGATAATACTCCGGCTATGGATATTTAAATGATTAATCCTTCGGGGATTGATACTGTCTCATATCATCTCAATCCAGGAACTAATCATATGGACCTCTCTTCATTTATACATCTATGGTGATCTAATCACAAATGATGAGAGTGCAATTTCCTTGTCACATAGTTAATTTGTACAACAACACCGTGATCTGTACAAATAGTGACGCTATGGGTCATATTAATCCAACCTTGTCCAAATGGTAGTCACACTTCCGCGATCCCGTTTGCCACAATTTAGGCATACATTTTGGGATATGTCATTTATCTTCCCAGAAGATTATAATGATTTTGCTTTTGTCCTTTTTTTTTAATTTCTCCAGAAGCCATTGGCCAAGCCTTGGCACTCTAGAATATCGAAGTAAGGTGCGCCTTGCGCTACTTGCCTTATTGCAAACTTTGACTTTGTCTCATTGAGAATAGTCATTAACTCTCCAAGAGTTTACTATTGCAATTTAATAGCTTCTAAAATCTAAGGATAGATCTTTGAAGATCCTTCAATTTCAGTATCATACTTTAGGGATCTAATCCTTAGTTCTGATTAAGAAATTAAGGAGTCTACTACGACAAGCTTAATAGATTAAGCACTAAAGTTATCATTACATAACTCTTCCAAAGATCATGCTTTACTTATTTGCTCAATTCCGGGCTTAGGCATATATGTTATTTTATCAAATAAAATAACTTATTAATTTCCAGGACCATCCTGAAATTTATTCCCAATTTGAAAATTAAACCATTTAAATACATTTTCCTTAGGATTATGTATTAAACGTCAATCTTTCAATTTATATCTTGATTATAATAGTCCAACTATTTAATCAATGATTTAGGTACTATTTATTATAATGATTATAATAGTCCAAATATTTAATCAACTATAATTTTTAATTTGTTTGAATACAGTCCAACTGTTAATTAAAACAACGATTTAAATATTAGTCCAACTAACATTTAATTTATTTGACGAATGATATTTGTTTGAGCGCGTATGGCAAGTAATTAAACGAATATTGCAAATTTAATTCTTGCCTCCCACTATTTTTCGGTGAGCCTCTAACCCTCTGTCGAGTACTCGGGAAACCGTGTTTCCTAGTGGGCTAGGATCCCGTTAAATATCACACAATCTTGACTTTGGCCAACAAATTGTATGATAATTAACTAGGTAGATCTCTAAGATCAATTAGATCCAATCCAATTCCTAGATCCAGTAGGGGGACATCCAAGTCCGAAACATATATCTTATATATGCCAATAAATCCAATATATTACCTAACCTTTTTCCTCTGAATCAACTAATCCTTGGCTTTGGCACAACAAACTTAGTGATCCCAGTTAAGCGGAACCCATTGACCATGGAAAGCTTCGTAATCAATGTCGATGGACAAGAAGTGGTCTTGAATTTGGCCAACAAACCACAACTTGGACAAGACACCAATATGGAACAAAGCTCTCTTGATTCAAACACATTCTCGACGGACAAAGGCCTTGACTTTGGCCAACAAGACAATGCTAATCTTGGATCTTGAGTAAGAATCACTCAATGGAAGGAAAAACACTTAATATTTTGCGAGGGTTTTTCGCATGCAAATTGGCAACCAATTTATTATCTTTGTTAAGGTCTCATCATCATACACCCTTAAACATGCATTCTAAACACATAATAAAGTGCGTATAAATAAATAATAATGATATGTAGATGGATACTTTACACATTGATCCTAGATCAAATCTCTCCATTTCCTCTCTCCCACTAGCACAAGTATAACTTCTACCCGTTACACTACACTTCTAAAGAAACCTCATTCACATTGAGGGGAATAGGTGAGAAGAGAATACAAAGAATAAGGAGGTAATAAGGCTGGACACGCAGGTCCAATTAATAAATCAAATTTATTACAACAATTTCTAAAATTGTCCCACCCATCTAATATCCATCCGATATACATTATTCATGCATCGCAACCATGTATTCACACAAGCATGTTATAAATCAATCTAATCAAATTAATTAATCTGATAATTAGTGACCATCCAATGTTCAAACAACGATTTGATTTTGCTCTAGTCAAACTCGTTTTTGCGAATAAGTACTTAAACCCAATTTCAAAAAATATGCCCAAATAATTTAAATCCAAAATTCCAAATTTCTCAATTAAATTACTCAAACAAAACATGTCCAACATATTTTATCAAAAACTCAAACCCAATTAACATGCTAAGTGTCTCGGCAATTTGGGATTTATTTGTTCGATTCGGAATTCAATCCAATTAAATCCAATTCAACATTACCCAATCGTTTCCAACTCATCCAATGATCAACGAAACAAAATTCCAAGACATTTAGAGCTAGTTGACATTCGGCCAACACAAGAAATTTGGGGAAATTTGTTCCAAACAAAATTTTATCAAATTGATCCAATCAATCCTCAATAAAACATGTATTAAGCATACTCAAACATCCAATTGAATCAAATCATGCTAAAATACATTTTACCCAAATTTTAAGCCCTAATCATTTTTCATGCTTTTACTCGCTCTTATACCATTGTTGGAGTTTCTATGGCCCTGAGGATCGATTATCAAGCAAGAAATAAGTGCGAATACAAACGACGAAGTTCCGAAATACTCACATCGAGCGGTTGAGCGACGCGGCAATGAACAAAAATCAATTTTCTACTCACAAGAAGTCATGGAAGTGGCAGTCACAACTCACTATTTTGGCATCCTTCATTCGGCCATGGATCATCTTCGTCAAGCTCCAATCTTCATCGTGGTGATTCCAAGCTCATGGTGGACTTCCCTATCACCTTCGGATGTCTCTCGGAGTGCTAGCTCTCTTGATTTTTGCCATAAAAATCAAACACTTGGCTTCTCTTTTCCTCTTTCGCTCTCGGTGAACTGCAGAAACCAGAGGAGAAAATAGCCCACTGTGGCGTGAGAGAGGAGAGGAGTTTTGGCTCTAAAAAACATGAACCAAGGAGAGAGAGAGTTAATCAAATGTTTTTAAGGTTTTTGTATATCTAATACACAAAACCAAAAAGTCAAATACCAATTAAAAATTGTAAATGTCTTTCAAAAAACTCCATCAACTCACATCACTCATGAATAGTGACTTGTGTCAATCATTCAAAGTGAAAGACATATATCACTTGATTGACGAATGATGTGATGCTAGATGCGACTAGCGATTTGACGCTTGATTTGACTTGCGTGCCGCACTCGAATTCGAAATGCGAATGCGCTCGCAAACAATCCCGGGCTCGGGTTCGTTAATTCCAAATTAACAAATTTTCCTTTTCGTCGTAATTAAATGATCATGCCTAGCGAAATCACTATTCACGTCGCTAACGAATTAATTCTAAATTAATTCGTTCGCCCGAATTAAAATCTAATTTTAATTCCGCGTCGAAATCCAATTTCGTTTAATATATCAAATATATTAATTAATCGATTAATTCCAAATTAATCGCTCTCTCTATTTAATTGATATTTTATCCCAGATAAAATATCTCTGTAATTAATCCCAGATTAATTTTCTCTCTCATCTAATTTATTAATCTCTGATTAATAAAAGTGCGAGTCATACGTCATCGGTGAATCATCGGGAAGCGACCCATGAGATCCCCGGATATGTTGGTAGTAAATTCGATCGTCGGACTATCCGAATACGTAAGTACCTAGTACTACGTTTATACCGATTTACAAGACAATGTTAGCTTCTAGCAAAGCGCCATGCCTACCCAATTCTCCAGAAACATGCTTACAGGAATAAGTGGATCTATATCAGGCGTAATATACGTAGTATTGCGTATTTCGATCCAGTATCGGATGATCACATGCAAGGCCTGGGGCTGGTACAGTGTCTGCCCCGTACGAAGCATATATCGGATGACGAGCAACTAGTCTCTTTATTATCGGATAATCATGACCAAGTCATATTATCCCGATGGTTGCAACCTTTTTAGAGAACCAGTTCTTATCCTCATCCCTACGATCATCATCTCCATATGACTGGAGTGATACTTCCGTCTTGACATCACACCCAACACACTACGATTCTCAATATACCCAGCAGAGGCATACACAAAACCGTTAAAGCCCTGGACGGCCAAAACCAAAGTATATGGATTGTCGCAAGTATTAGCGGTGCAAGTCTCAGTTAAGACGAAATACACCTACCCTGATTTCGGACCTCCATAGACATAGTCATACTACCAATGGAATTCCGAGGGGGTCTATCCAGAGCGAAGTTGTTTCCCCCGTACCATCGGTAAAACACAACCTCCTATTACACTTGCATGAGTATCCTATACCCAAATATATGAGAACTAAGCCGTTTGTGCCCTCACAACGCGCACAAGTGTAATACTAGTCTTTTATGTATTTATCGATGTCCAATCTCGATAATACTCTAACTAGGGATATTTAATGATTTATCCTTCATGGACTGATACTGTCTCATATCATTCTCAATCCAGGAACAAATCATAAGGTTCTCCTGTCATTTATATATCTTGGTGATCTAATCACAAATGATAAGAGAGCAATCTCCTTTGTCACATAGTTAATTTGTACAACAACACCATGATTTGTACAAATAGTGACGCTATGGGTCATAATTGTCCAACACGCCAAACATGTGTAAGAAGTGAATGACTAATACCAAATATTTGGTATATCTAATTTTTATTTTTGAAATACAAAACAAGTCAACTCACTTCACTTCCAACTCTCTCATTCACACCATTTTGCAAGAAACTAAGGGAAGAAGAATAAGAAAATTTGTTTCAAATTATCAAGAGAGCTAGCACTCAAAGGGATCATACAAGGTGTTAGGGAAACCTATCATTGAGCTTGGAATCATCATCAAAAGCTTGGAGCTTGGATTCAACAACCAAATGTAATATTGGCCGAGCACTTCAAGGGATTTTTTTTGTGTTCAACGCATCCTAAAACCGTTCAAAGTGAGTATGATTCCGCTATATCTCCTTTTGTATTCACATGTTTTTATGCTCAAATATGATCTTGGGAATGCCTTAGAAACCATCAATGGTATCATGGAGCCTAGTTTGAGCATGAAAAATGATTAGGGTTTATATACTAAAATTTGGGTAAATTGGATTTGAGCAAGATTTAACCAAATTGATTGTTTGAGCATGCTTGTATATGTATAACTTGGAGTTATATATGATCAATTTCATAAAAAAAAATTAATTGGATTAATTTTTGCCCAAAATATTGTCTTGGCCGAATGTATATGCTCCCATTAAGTCATGGTATTTTTTGTTCTTTTGATCATTGGATGAGTTTAAAGACTTGGGATAAATTGATTAATGATTTAATTGGATTGAAGTCGAAATCGGTTTAAAAATTCCCATAATGTCGTGAGCTAATAAGCATGGAAATGATATGATTTTTGTTTCAATAATGTTGGACATGTGTTGAACAAACTAAGCACGATTAATTGATTAAATTGATATTTTGGAAATGTTAATTTAGATAATTAATTAATGTAATACACTTTAATTAATTAAATTATGAAATTTGGAATTTTAAAATTTAATTAGTTGGGCTTAATTTAGAATTGGGCTTATAATGTTGTATTTGGGCCTAATGGGCTTGGTTGGGCCATGTTGGTTTAGGTCAATTGAATTGGATCCAAATTGGGCCTAAATCATTCCATTAAGTCCAAATATGACAAATGGGCCTTTTATGTTTAATTGGGCCTTATGGGCCTAAATTGGTTTCTTGGCGAATAGGGTGATTCCTTAATTGGGCTTTGGTATTTGGGTTTCACCCATATTTACCAAAGTCCATGCCTTAAGAAATTAATTGAAAGTCCATTGGACTTTAATTAAATAACATTTGATGTTAATTGGCCTTTGAGACCCATTTAGATTAGATTTGGAATCTAAGTCGTAAAGGCACATTAAGAAGTGTAGTTATTTAATTTAGAATTAAATATGGAATTAGTATTGAATACGAATTAAATTAGATTTAAATTGTAGTTCGATATAATTCAAGAATTCGTACTTTGAGTACTTATTCTCAAACGAGTTGGACTCGCGCAAAATCAAATCGTTATTTGAACATTGGATGATCACTTAATTCAAAGATTAATTAATTAGATTAGATTGATTGAATAACATGCTTCGTGTGAATACATGGATGTGTTGAATGAAAAATGTATATCAGATGGATATTAGAAGGGAAATGGCAATTTTGGAAATTGTTGTAAATTTAGAATTTATTAAATTGGACCTGCGTGTCCAGCCTTATCTCTATTGATTCTTTGTAATTCTCTTCTCACCTAATTCCCCTCAATGTTAATGAGGTTTCTTTAATAGTATTATGTAATTGGGTAGAAGTAAGAATAATGCTAGCCGGAGAGAGGAAAGAGAGTGATTTGGTCTAGGAATAATCTGTAAGATATCCATCCGTATATCATTATTAATTTATTTCCGTGCCTTATTATGCTTTTAGAATGCATGCTTAAGGGTGTATGATGAGACCTAACAAAGACAATAAATTGGTTGCCAATTTACGCGACAAACCCTCAATAAATATTAAGCGTTTTCCTTCCATTGAGTGATTCTTACTCAAGATCCAAGATTGGCACTGGTTTGTTGGCCAAAGTCAAGACCTTTGTCCATCGCGGATGTGTTTGAATCATAAATGCATTATTGCATATCGTGTGTCTTGTCCAAGTTGTGATTTGTTGGCCAAAGTCAAGATCATTTTTTGTCCATCGACATCGATTACGAAGCTTTCCAAAGTCAATGGGTTCCACTTAACTGGAATCATTAAGCTTGTTGTGCCAAAGCCAAGGCTTAGTTGATTCAGAGGAAAAAGGTTAGGAAAATATATTGGCATATATATTATATATATGTTTCGGACATGGAGGTCCACCTATCGGATCTAGGAATTGGATGAGATCCAATTGCTCTTAGAGATCTACCTAGTTAAATATCATACAACTTGTTGGCCAAAGTCAAGGTTGTGTGTTATTTAACGGGATCCTAGCCCACTAGGAAACTAGGTTTCCCGAGTACTTAACAGAGGGTTAGAGGCTCGCCGAAAAATAGTGGGAGGCTAGTATTGAATTTGCAATTTTGTTCAAATACTTAGCTTTACGCGCTTTCAAATTATTTCGTCAATTACTTTTATTAGTTGGACTAATATATTATTATTTTTCTTGTAACAGTTAGACTGTACCCATACATCATTAATCGAATAGTTGGACTATTGCGGTTAAGATGACAGGAAAGTTAAGCATTAGGGATATTGTCATGGGCGACAACGTCTTTAATGGCACAAACTTTCAAGACTGGGATATGAATCTCAGAATTGTTCTGGGATCCGAGAAGTTACTCTACACTTTAGAGCGACCTCTTGGGCCTAATCCCCGACCTGATCAGTTGTTTGAGCTAGAGCTTTGGAAGACTCATAGCGATGACAATGCGACTGCTCAATCGGTAATGCTTGCCGCTATGACTCTGCAATTCTGTCATCAAAACACAAGGGGTTGGATCTCTCTATGAGATGATGGCGAAGTTGCATGATCTTCACCGATCTAACCTTAGATCGCAAAGATCTGAGTTGCAGAAGAAGCTCTTATGTGCTCTAATGTCAGAGGGTACGTCTGTTGAGCACCATGTGTCACAGATGATTGTTGACATTGAGCAGCTCTAACAGATGGGCATAGTCTTCGAGGTTGAGACTTCAGTAGATTTGATCCTATAGTCTCTCCCCGACACTTGGAGTGGGTTCATCATGAACTACTGTAAGAGTTAAATCAAAGTCCCAAGACAACAAATCATGCACAAAAACCGCATATGAACACATCAAAGGAGGTGCGGAATATACTCACATTAAATTTCGGTTTTGATGAAATGAAGAAGACAAGCCATTTTCGTCCTCCATTGAGCTGGGCAGTAGCTCCTCCTTGCAGTGGGCTGTGCGATTTCAGTCCCTTTGAACCTCCAAGAATCGGCCATGCATAACTCCATTGAAGCTCCCAGCTTCAAGCTTCCATGCTCAAAGAATCACTTCCCTATCACCTATGTATCACTCAAGGTGTGCTAGCACTAGTTCATCTTCCATTTTGCTTCTCAAATTTTCAGTGAAAACCAGAGAAAAATGAAGAAGAATCGACAGTGATGCCGTGAGAAGAGAGGAAAGAAAAAATAAGAGGGAAAAGAGAAACCGTGTACTGCATGTAAGAGAGAGAGGACCGAATTATGTGTAAAAAGGGAAAAGAAAAAGTAATATTATTAATATATCATTTTGAATAAAT
>SKCR01022131.1:0-15170 GCA_019454045.1 Zanthoxylum bungeanum
CATAGATCGATGGCTTAATGCCCTTGATGATCATTTTAATCTGGTCCTTCTCAGAGGGCCGAGTCTGCATTTTCAGAAGCTGGCTTCTCCAGCGGTCTACATACTCCTTGGAGCTTTCTTCCGGCTTCTGCTTAGTGTTCTCCAAATCACGAAGTGACAAGTCAATCTCTAAGTCTGTGACATACTGCTTCAGAAAAGCATCAGCTAGCTCCCTCCAATCTTCCTTCACTTTCTTCTCCAAACTGTGGTACCATACCACGGGAGCTCCCTCGAGCGACATTCCAAACATTTTCTGCACTTGGCGGTGAGATAAACCAACTGAACTCATGACTGATACAAACTGCCGGAGATGCACCCTTGGATCCCCATTCCCGGTAAACTTAGCCATATCATGCATCTTGAACTGTGCCGGAAACTGTTCCTCGAAAGTCAGTAGCAAATCCTCATTCTTACCCCTCATCTTGCGGGTAACTGACTCAACCTGATCCCGAAGCTTCTGAAATTCTGCCTGAGACCCAATCACTCTGCCTGTTGCATACTCTGCCATGTCGTCATCAAAAGCGGGGATGTCATCCCCCAACCCATTCAGAGGCTCCTCGCGCCTCACATTCTCAGATTTCCCCCAGCACGGGGAACATCCATATTTGTCATGGCAGTAGTCAAGGCTTGCAATTGTTCAGTAACCTTGGCGAAACCATTCTCCAACTGATCTATCCGGGATACCTCAATATCTGATTCACTCATGTCTGTTCTCAGTATTTTGGTGAGCCTTCCCTTTTTTCTAACCCAACAGGAATCTATGATGCCTTTTAAGACATAGGGGGTCTTAACATGATATATGTATGTATGAGGTGCATGAGATGCATGTAACATATAGAACATACTAAATCGATTAAAATTTTCAAACAAATCGGCCCATTATCATTTTAGAAGCTTTTGGGCTAACTATCATAGGAGTGAACTCGTCCCAGTTTAAATAGCCCAACGAGTTCACATCTTATTATGTATTTGGAATGCATGTTTAAGGGTGTATGATGATGAGACTTTAACAAAGATAATAAATTGGTTGCCAATTTGTACGCGAAAAACCCTCACAAATATTAAGCGTTTTTCCTTCCATTGAGTGATTCTTACTCAAGATCTAAGACTCGCAATGGTTTGTTGGCCAAAGTCAAGACCACTTCTTATCCATCGACATTGATTACGAAGCTTTCCATGGTCAATGGGTTCCGCTTAACTGGGATCACTAAGTTTGTTGTGCCAAAGCCAAGGCTTAGTTGGTTCAGAGGAAAAAGGTTAGGCAATATATTGGATATATTGGCATATATAAGATATATGTTTCAGACTTGGATGTCCCCCTACTGGATCTAGGAATTGGATTAGATCCAATTGATCTTAGAGATCTACCAAGTTAATTATCATACAATTTGTTGGCCAAAGTCAAGACCACTTCTTGTCCATCGACATTGATTACGAAGCTTTCCATGGTCAATGGGTTCCGCTTAACTAGGATCACTAAGTTTGTTGTGCCAAAGCCAAGGCTTAGTTGGTTCAGAGGAAAAAGGTTAGGCAATATATTGGATATATTGGCATATATAAGATATATGTTTCAGACTTGGATGTCCCCCTACTGGATCTAGGAATTGGATTAGATCCAATTGATCTTAGACATCTACCTAGTTAATTATCATACAATTTGTTGGCCAAAGTCAAGATTTTGTGATATTTAACGGGATCCTAGCCCACTAGGAAACACGGTTTCCCGAGTACTCGACAGAGGGTTAGAGGCTCGCCGAAAAATAGTGGGAGGCAAGAATTGAATTTGCAATATTCGTTTAATTACTTGCCATATGCGCTCAAATCAATATCATTCGTCAAATATATTAAATGTTAGTTGGAATAATATTTAAATTGTTGTTTTAAATAAACAGTTGGACTGTATTCAAAAAAATCATTTATAGTTGATTATATAATTGGATTATAATAATCATTATAATAAATAGTACCTAAATCGTTGATTAAATAGTTGGACTATTAGAATCAAAATATAAATTGAAAGATTGACATTTAAAACATAATCCTAGGGAAAATGTATTTAAATGGTTTAATTTTTCAAATTGGGAATAATTTCAGGGTGGTCCTGGAAACTAATAAGTTACTTTATTTGATAAAATAACATATTAGACCTAAGCCCGGAATTAAGCAAATAATAGAGCATAATCTTTGGAAGATTTATGTGATGATAACTTTAGTACTTAATCCATTTAGCTTGCCGAGTAGACTCCTTAATTTCTTTGTCAGAACTAAGGGTTAGATCCTTAAAGTATGATAAAGAAATGGAAGGATCTTCATAAATCTATACTTAGATTTTAGAAGTACTAAATTGTAATAAATAACTCTTGGAGAGTTACTGGCTATTCTCAAGGGTTCAAAGCCAAAGTTTGCAATATGGCAAGAAGCGCAAGGCGCACCTTACTTCGATATTCTAGAAACCCGAGGCTTGGCCAAAGGCTTCTGGAATGTTGAAAAGGGCAAAGGCAAGATCATTATAATCTTCTGGGAAGATAAAAGACATATCCCAAAATTTCTGCCTAAATGTGGCAAACGAGATCGCGGAAGCGTGTCTGCCGTTTGGACAAAGCAGACATGAAGGAATTAAAGACGGTGCAAGGCTCCGGCTTTGAATATGTTTGTCATAAATATGTTCACTGCTAGTATTGAAATTGGATTTTAAATACTTAGTGTGGTACATAAATATGTATTGATGTTCAGAATCTGCTATGAGCAGGATACTGACTTCAATCGAGATTAATCTGCGAATCGGAAACGGGACGAAAGTCGCTATTTTAACCGTAGATACCTAAGTTTAGGAACTACCCTCGGGTATGTACTTAAATTAGGAAACTATTATAATGTAACCAGTTTGACTAGATACATTATCTCTATATCAGTGTTTAATCCGTTGCGGATTTACCTTTATATTCTAGAACACTAAAGTGTTTTATTATATAAAAATGATATTGAGATAAACACATTAGATGTGAATGACATTATTTGTATTTTGAATATAAATAAATCTCAAACATATAACATGACAAACAAATAGCTCAAACTGATTTGATCAGAAGAAACATATTGTGGCATTGTTGTCTGGAACACAATTAAACAAGACTCGTATATCCACACTTTTGAAGAGTGGATACTAGGAAAAATTTGATTCCATTCAAATCAAGTCTACGAATCTAGTTTATTGGGCAAAGTGCCTAAAACAATATTTACTTGGTAAAAGTATAAATGCCACTAATCTGTTAGCCATAGTTCATAGTGAAGCAAGTGGGCCCATGTCTAGCTAAGCTAGATGTGGATATGAATATTTCGTGACCTTTACGGATGTGGCATCGTGTTATGGTTATGTGTCTCTTTTGGAACACAAATCGGAAAGAGTATAGTATTCTTTCAAAGAGGACTCCTCCCGGAACACTTCAGTTTGACGATGTGTCCGAACGGAGAAACCGAATTTTGTTGGACATGATAAGGTTATTATGAGTCGCTCTGAGCTACCATTTCCTTCAACGGATAAACTTTAAACAGTGCAGAACTTATTTTGAATAAGGTTCCATAAAATCTGTTAGACAGAATTCATATTAGATATGAACAGGAAAAGAAACAAAGTTTTCTCATTCCTGAAGATTTGGGTATGCTAGGCATACGTTTGGATGATACCAAACTAGAACCCAAATTGGATAAGTGCATAATGTAGGTTATCCAAGGGATACCAAAGTATAGTACTTATACATCTCACATAGAACAATTTAATTGTTGCTCGCCATGCGGTTTTCCTAAGAGGAATACCGATATGCAGTGGTAAGTGGGAGGATAGTAAAACTCGATGAAAATCAGAGTACTACTGTTCAAGGCACCAAGTCCTTAATGGAACACAAATAGTTCATCAAGGATGAAACTGTACCAGTAATCTTCGAATACACAAGAACCGCGTAAGTCGGAGAGAGTCTGAAGACAACCTGGGGTATGGATTTCTGATCTCACCTCATATAGATGTCAATCTTTTGAGGATTACGAAATGACTACGTATGAAGAAGTGATACAAGGTATCGACTCCTAATTATGGCAAAGTGCCATGATATCCAAAATGGATTTCATGTATACCAACTATGTTGGGATACTAGTTGTTGTACTGCAAGGCATTGTGCCTAATGGTACTATATAAGTCTTCAAGGAAGACATACATGGATGGAAAACTACCTGTTAGTGTTCCTAGAACATGCCAATGATCTAATAAGCATGAAAACATGTTCATAAATTCAAAATAAGTTGCGGAATTACTTACATTGAATGGATTTGAGCTTTTAAAATTTTGAGAAGAAGATCCAAGATCCAAGATGCTTCCTTTGTTGATTCCAAGCTTTGAGTTGAAGATCTCCAAGATCCTTCCTTTGTTGATTCCAACCTTTTGAAGTTGTTTCCCTATCACCTTTGTTGAATTGTGAAGTGCTAGCTCCTTTGAAATTGCAACAAAATCAAAAGGAAGAGATGGAGAAGCTCACGCCACTTTGAGAGGATATTAGGGTTTCATTTTGTTCCATGTATGTTAGAAGTGTGATGCATACACAAGTGAAGAGAGAGAGAATAGTTTTATGTAAACCCAATTTACCCTTTTACCTAAAGAAGGTAGTTGGGTAAATGGTTTCACCAAAACCATTCCAAGGTAGTTGGATGGTGGGTGGATTGGCATAAATGCCAACTACCCTCCCAACTACCACATGTGAAGTGGGCCCCACATTTGAATTCAAATTCAAATGTCTCTACGAACATTTGCCGCGGCTCAGTTCCGTTTAATCCGATATTAAACGAACTTTCGTCGCTAAATAATTAAATCTAATTTAATTAAATAACGATGCCTCGCAAATATATTACGAATGTCGTTTATGAATAATTCTAATTAATTCGTTCGTTCGTATTAAAGTCCGACTTTAATTCCGTAATGAAATCCAATTCATATTAATATATCCAATATATTAATTTTAGCCCATACAAATAAATTAAATAGAAAAATCAAATTTAACTATTAAATTTATTTTACCGATTAATTCCAAATTAATCTCGTCTCTCTCTTCCGAACACATTTAATCCCAGATTAAATAATACCTCAATTAATCCCAGATTAATTTTCTCTCTCTTAATTAATCCTAGATTAATTATCTCTCTTAATTAATCCCAGATTAATTCTAATTAAATCAACTGTCATCGGTGAATCTTTGGGAAGCGACCCAAGAGAACCCTGGAGATGTTGGCAGTAAATACGGTCATCGGATTATCCGAATACGTGCGTACCTCGTACCACGTGCTTACCGATTTACAAGACATGGTTGGCTTCTAGAAAGTACCGTGCCTACCCAATTCTCCAGAAATATTCTTACTGGAATATATAATCTATGTTAGGCGTAGTATACGTAGTATGCGTATTGCGATCCAGTATCGGATTGTCACGTGCTAGGCCTGGGGCTGGAATGTGTCTGCCCCGTACGAAGCACATGTCGGATGTCTGGTAACTAGTCTCTATAATCGGACATACATGACCTAGTCATAATATCCCGATGACTGCAGTACTTAAGAGCACTAGTACCGTATCCTACGTGACATCATCTCCATTATGACTGGAGTGATACTTCCGTCTTGACATCACAACCAATACACTACGATTCTCGATATACCCAGCAGAGGTATACACAGAACTTGTTAAGGCCCTGGACGACCAAAACTAAAGCATACCGATTGTCGCAAGTATTAGCGATGCAAGTCTCAGGTTAAGACCAAATACACCTACCCTGATTTCGGACTTCCATAGACACATAGTCATACTACCAATGGAATTCCGAGGGGTCTATCCAGAGCGAAGCTGTTTTCCGTACCATCGGTAAAACACAACCTCCTATTACACTTGCATGAGTATCCTATACCCAAAATATATGAGAACTATGCCGTTATGATCTCACATAACACGCACAAATGTAATACTAGTCTATTCCGCATTATCGATGTCCAGTCTCGATAATACTACGACTAGGGATATTTAATGATTAATCCTTCGTGGACTGATACTGTCTCATATCATCTCAATCCAGGAACTAATCATAAGGACCTCATATCATTTATACATCTAGGTGATCTAATCACAAATGATAAGAGTGCAATCTCCTTGTCATATAGTTAATTTGTACAACAACACCATGATCTGTACAAATAGTGACGCTGTGGGTCATAATTGTCCAACAATCTCCCACTTGGCCTATAGCTAGTCACTCGAGTGTCTTACACCCGAACTATGTACGGTTCGCTCAAACTAATGAGGAAAGGCTTTCGTCAGCGGATTTGTATGATAATCGTCTGATGCAATTTATTCGATCATCACATCGCCACGATGTATGATCCGAACGAATCAGATGAATAGTCGAAGTATATATCTGGATCCTTGATTAGACCATTAATTCTTTAGTCTGCGCTGTAGCCTAGCTCAGCTGCTAACAGAACTATATCTAATCTAATCAGATTTGTTAATGACCCATATGGCTTCTATTGCTGCCTCTGCTGCAGCAATAACCCGCATTTGTTGTTTATTCGGTAACAGTATCTTGCTTGGAAGATTTCCAGCTCACTGTTCCGTTATTCAAACTGTATAGTACCATTATTTTTATCGGTTAGGAAACTTGCATCAGTGATCCCAGTCACTTCAAGTTCTCCTTCTCCATATTTTAAGACATCATGCTTAGTTCTCTAAGATACTAAGTATGTTCTTAACATCAATCCAGTGACCATCACTAGGATTTGCCTGTTTGTGACTCCATATGCTCAAAGCGTATGAGACACCAGGTCACGTACATTTTTCCAATGTACTAGTTTTCGGAGATTTTTAACAACTTTAAATCTATCCCAATAGATCTTTATTCCTAGAATAAAGGTTGTTTCTCCCAAGAATTCTACGGAGAATTTCATGAAAGCCAAGCTTTCACCGATTGTAATATGGGAATATCATTTCCAAGAAATGATATATTATCATTTCTTTAGGACATTCAATGTCAGTGCGCTCCCACTAACCTCCTTATATACACAAGAATCATTTCTCATTTTGAATTAAATCATAAACTATTATGATTACATCGAAACGATAATTCCAAACCTAATGCTTGCTTTATCCAAACATGGATCGAATAACCTGCAAACCTTGTTTGCTAGTTTTGATACGACAAAACGTCAGGATGTTGTAAACATCCTCCAAAAGGTTTCATTTTCAGGAAAGCGATTTTTCGCTTCAGCTGCCATATTTTATAAATGAAACATGCAGCATCAGCAAGCATTATCCAAATGGATTTAACGTGGCAACAGGTAAAAGATTTCGTTGTAATCAACACAATGTTGATTATGATATCTTTCCGCTACAAGCTAGCTTAGTACGTTGGTGTTGCCTTCCATGTATGTCTTCTTTGAAGACTTATATAGTACCAATAGGCATAATGCCTTGCGGTATAATAACTAGTGTCCAAACATAGTTGATATACATGGAATCCATTTCGGACTCATGGCACTTTTCCATAGTAGGGAGTCGATACCTTGTATCACTTCCTCACACGTAGTCAGTTCGTATTCCTCAATAGATTGACATCTTTATGAGGTGAGATCAGAAACCCATACCCCAGGTTGTTTTCTGACTCTCTCCGATCTACGTTGTTCTTGTGTATTCGAAGATTATTGTATATTCATCCTTGATGAACTGTTTGTGTTCCATTAAGGACTTGGTGCCTTGACAGTATAAATTCGATTTTTCATCGAGTTTTACTATCCTCCCACTTACCACTGCATATCGGTATTCCTCTTAGGAAAACCGCATGGTGAGCAACAATTACATTGTTCTCTAGTGAGTTGTATAAGTACTATACTTTGGTTTCCTTAGGATAACCAATTACATTAGGCACTTATCCAATTTGGGTTCTAGTTTGGTATCATCCAAACGTATGCCTAGCATTCCCAAATGTTCAGGAGTGAGAAAACCTAGTTTCTTTCCTGTTCATATCTAATATGAAATCCTTCAAACAGATTTTCATGGAACCTTATTCAAAATAAGTATTTGCTGTTAAATGCTTATCCTTTGAAGGAAAATGGTAGCTCAGAGCGACTCATGATTAACCTTATCATGTCCAACAAAATTTGGTTTCTCCGTTCGGACACACCGTCAAATTGACGTGTTCTGGGAGGAGTCCTTATTGAAAGAATACTATACTCTTTCAAGTATTTGAGAAACTTATTGCTTAAGTATTTTCATCATGGTCAAACCGTGATGTTTTAATACTTTATCCGATCTGTTCGTCTATTTCGTGTCGAAACTCCAAAGTTTCCGATTTGTGTTCTTCAAAAGAAACAAACCATAACGCGATGCCACATCCGTAAAGGTCACGAAATATTCATATCCACCTCTAGCCTAGCTAGACATGGGCCCACTTAAGTCACTATATGAACAAGGGCTAGTAGATCGGTGGACTTACACTTTTACCAAGTAAAGGTGTTTTAGGTACTTTACCTAATAAACTAGATTCGTAGACATCATTTGAATGGAATCAAATCCGTCCTAGTATCCACTCTTCAAAAGTGTGGATATACGAGTCTTGTTTAATGTGTCCCAGACAACACTGCCACAAATAAGTCTCATCTGATCAAATCAGTTTGAGCTACTTGTTTGTCATGTTATATGTTTGAGATTTATTTATATTCAAAATATAAATACTGTTATTCACATCTAATGTGTTTATCTCAACATCATCTTTATATAATAAAACACTTTAGTGTTCTAGAATATAAAGGTATACTCGCAACGAGTTATATTCGATATAGAGATAATATTTCTAGTCAAACTAGTTACATTATAACAGTTTCCTAATTTAAGTAACACCCAAAGGGTAGTTCCTAAACTTAGGTATCTGCTAGGGTTGAAACAGCGACTGTCGTCCAATTTCCGATTCGTAGATTAATCTCAACTGAAGTCAGTATCCTGCTCACAGCAGATTCTGCACATCAATGCATATTTATGTATCACACTAAGTATTAAAATCCAATTTTAATACTAGTAGTGAACATATTTATGACAAACATATTTGAAGTCAGAGCCTTGCCCTGTCTTCAATTCCTTCATGTCTGCCTTGTCCATACGACAGTCACGCTACAATGACCCCGTTTGCCACAGTTTAGACAGACATCTTGGGATATATGTCCTCTATCTTCCTAGAAGATTATAATGATTTTGCCTTTGCCCTTTTCATATTCCAGAAGTCTTTGGCCAAGCCTTGGCCTTCTAGAATATCGAAGTAGGGTGCGCCTTGCGCTTCTTGCCTTATTGCAAACTTTGACTTTGTCTCCTTGAGAATAGTCATTAACTCTCCAAGAGTTGTTTATTGCAATTCAATACTTCTAAGATCTAAGAATAGATCTGTGAAGATCCTTCAATTTCATTATCATACTTTAAGGATCTAATCCTTACTTCTGATTAGAAATTAAGGAGTCATTATGGCAAGCATAATGGATTAAGGATTAAAGTTATCATCACATGAATCTTCCAAAGATCATGCTCTACTATTTGCTTAACTCCGGGCTTAGGCCTAAGATGTTATTTTATCAAATAAATTAACTTCTTAGTTTCAGGACTATCCTCAAATATATTCCCAATTTGAAAATTAAAGTCGTCTAAACACATTTTCCTAGGATAATGTTTCAAACACTAATCTTTCAATTTAATCTTGATTCTAATAGTCCAACTATTTAATCAACGATTTCAGGTACAATCTAATGTAATGATTACTATAGTCTAACTATATAACTTATTACAATTTTATTGGTTAAAATCAAATATATATTGATTACTATAATCCAATTATATAATCATTATAAATGATTGGTAAAATCCAAATATATTGATTACTATAATCCAATTATATAATCAACTATAATTGAAGGGTAAAATTCAAATATATATTGATTACTATAATCCAATTATATAATCAACTATAAATGAAGTAGTTTGAATACAGTCTAACTGTTAAATTAAAACAACTATTAAATATTAGTCCAACTAACATTTAATTTATTTGACGAATGATATTTGATTGAGCGCGTATGGCAAGTATCTAAACGAATATTGCAAATTTAATTCTTGCCTCCCACTATTTTTCGGCGAGCCTCTAACCCTCTGTGGAGTACTCGGGAAACCTAGTTTCCTAGTGGGCTAGGATCCCGTTAAATAGCACACAATCTTGACTTTGGCCAACAAATTGTATGATACTTAACTAGGTAGATCTCTAAGATCAATTGGATCCCATCCAATTCATAGATCCAGTAGGTGGACATCCAAGTCCAAACATATATCTTATATATGCCAATATATCAAATATTACCTAACCTTTTTCCTCTGAATCAACTAAGTCTTGGCTTTGGCACAACAAACTTAATGATCCCAGTTAAGCGGAACCCATTGACATGGAAAGCATCGTAATCAATGTCGATGGACAAGAAGTGATCTTGACTTTGGCCAACAAATCACGACTTGGACAAGACACCGATATGGAACAAAACTCTCATGATTCAAACATCCGCAATTGACAAAGGTCTTGACTTTGGCCAACAAACCAATGCCCACTTTGGATCTTGAGTAAGAATCACTCAACGGAAGGAAAAAGCGCTTAATATGTTTTGAGGGTTTTTCGCGTACAAATTGGCAACCAATTTATTATCTTTGTTAAGGTCTCATCATCATACACCCTTAAACATGCATTCTAAACACATAATAAAGCGCGTATAAATAAATTAATAATGATATGCAGATGGATATGTCACAAATTGTTCCTAGAACAAATCACTCACTTTCCTCTCCCCGGCTAGAACTATTCTAACTTCTACCCAATTACAAAATACAATAAAGAAACCTCATTTACATTGAGGGGAATAGTGAGAAGAGAAATACAATGAGAAAGGAGAGAGATAAAGGCTGGACACGTAGGTCCAATTTAATAAATTCTAACTTATTACAAAATTTCCAAAACTGCCCTTGCCCTTCTAATATCCATCCGATATACATTATTCATACAACATTCATGTATTCATACAAATCATGTTATTCAATCAATTTAATCCAATTAATTAATCTTTGAATTAATGACCATACAATGTTCATACAACGATTTGATTTGCGTGAGTCAAACTCGTTTAAGAATAAATACTCAAAGTAAGTATTCTTGAATTATATTGAACTACAACTTTAAATCCAATTTATTTGTATTCAATACTAACTCCAATTTAATTCCAAATTAAATATTTACACTTACTTATAAGCCTTAAAGACTTGGATTCCAAATCCAATCTTAATGGGTCTCAAAGGCCCAATAACATCCAATGTCATTTCAATTAAAGTCCAATGGGCTTTTAATTGATTCTTAAGGCATGGGCTTTGGCCATAATGGATCAAACCCAAAATGCCAAGGCCCAATAGGAATCACCCTATTGCCAACAAATCAATTTAGGCCCATTAGGCCCAATTAAATTCTTTAAAGGCCAAGTGATGTATTTGGACTTTATGGAATTGGTTTTGGGCCCAATTGGATCCAATCCAAAAGTCCAAAACCAAACTTAGTCAAAACAAGCCCATTAAGCCCACATACACACTCTTAGCCCAATTCATAATTAAAGGCTTATTAACATAATTATAATATTCCAAATATCACAATTACTTTAATTAAAGTGTATTAGCCATGAATAATTAATTAAACTCAATATTTCCAAAATACCAATTAAATTAATTAATCATGCTTAATCCATCAATTCATGCTTAACACTAATTGAAGCCAAAACCATCATTTCATGCTCAACACAAATTGAATCCTAAATTCATCATTTCATGCTCAACATGCTCTTTGATTTTAACATAAACATTATTGACTTTGATTCCAATCCAATCAAACCAACAATCAACATTTAAACATGCATTTAAACACATCATTTCATGTTACAAAAAAAAAAAAAAAAAAAATGCCCAGCCACTGCAGTCCTATTCGGCCAAGATAAAGATTTTTTAACTTTGGATTCATTTGATTTGTTTCAAATCTAATCATGCAAACTCTAAGTTATCATATTCTAAGCATGCTCAAAGCATCAATTTGAAAGAATCATGCTCAAACACAAAAGCCCCAAATTTTAGTCTCATGAACCCTAAAATTTTCATGCTTAAAATTGGCTCTGATACCATTGTTAGTGTTCCTAGAACATGCCAAGGATCTAATAAGCTGAAAACATGTTCATAAATTCAAAATAAGTTGCGGAAACTTACATTGAATGGATTTGAGCTTTTAAAATTTTTAGAAGAAGATCCAAGATCCAAGATGCTTCCTTTGTTATTCCAAGCTTTGAGTTGAAGATCTCCAAGATCCTTCCTTTGTTGATTCCAAGCTTTTGAAGTTGTTTCCCTATCACCTTTGTTGATTTGTGAAGTGCTAGCTCCTTTGAAATTGCAACAAAATCAAAAGGAAGAGATGAAGAGAAGCTCACGCCACTTTGAGAGGATATTAGGGTTTCATTTTGTCATGTTTATGTTAGAAGTGTGATGCATACACAGTGAAGAGAGAGAGAAGAGTTTTAGGTAAAACCAATTTACCCTTTTACCTAAACAAGGTAGTTGGGTAAATGGTTTCACTAAAACCATTCAAGGTAGTTGGATGGTGGGTGGATTGGCATAAATGCCAACTACCCTCCCAACTACCACATGTGAAGTGGGCCCCACATTTGAATTCAAAATTCAAATGTCTCTACGAACATTTGCCACGGCTCAGTTCCGTTTAATCCGATTAAACGAACTTTCGTCGCTAAATAATTAAATCTAATTTAATTAAATAACGATGCCTCGCAAATATATTACGAATGTCGTTTATGAATTAATTCTAAATTAATTCGTTCGTTCGTATTAAAGTCCGACTTTAATTCCGTAATGAAATCCAATTCATATTAATATATCCAATATATTAATTTTAGCCCATACGAATAAATTAAATAGAAAAATCAAATTTAACTATTAAATTTATTTTACCGATTAATTCCAAATTAATCTCGTTCTCTCTCTTCCGAACACATTTAATCCCAGATTAAATAATACCTCAATTATTCCCAGATTAATTTTCTCTCTCTTAATTAATCCCAGATTAATTATCTCTCTTAATTAATCCCAGATTAATTCTAATTAAATCAACTGTCATCGGTGAATCTTTGGGAAGCGACCCAAGAGAACCCTGGATATGTTGGCAGTAAATACGGTCATCGGATTATCCGAATACGTGCGTACCTCGTACCACGTGCTTATCGATTTACAAGACATGGTTGGCTTCTAGCAAAGTACCGTGCCTACCCAATTCTCCAGAAATATTCTTACTGGAATATATAATCTATGTTAGGCGTAGTATACGTAGTATTGCGTATTGCGATCCAGTATCGGATTGTCACGTGCTAGGCCTGGGGCTGGAATGTGTCTGCCCCGTACGAAGCACATGTCGGATGTCTGGTAACTAGTCTCTATAATCGGACATACATGACCTAGTCATAATATCCCGATGACTGCAGTACTTAAGAGCACTAGTATCGTATCCTACGTGACATCATCTCCATTATGACTAGAGTGATACTTCCGTCTTGACATCACAACCAATACACTACGATTCTCGATATACCCAGCAGAGGCGTACACAGAACCTGTTAAAGCCATGGACGACCAAAACTAAAGCATACCGATTGTAGCAAGTATTAGCGATGCAAGTCTCAGGTTAAGACCAAATACACCTACCCTGATTTCGGACTTCCATAGACACATAGTCATACTACCAATGGAATTCCGAGGGGTCTATCCAGAGCGAAGCTGTTTTCCGTACCATCGGTAAAACACAACCTCCTATTACACTTACATGAGTATCCTATACCCAAATATATGAGAACTATGCCGTTATGATCTCACATAACACGCACAAGTGTAATACTAGTCTATTCCGCATTATCGATGTCCAGTCTCGATAATACTACGACTAGGGATATTTAATGATTAATCCTTCGTGGACTGATACTGTCTCATATCATCTCAATCCAGGAACTAATCATAAGGACCTCCTATCATTTATACATCTAAGTGATCTAATCACAAATGATAAGAGTGCAATCTCCTTTGTCATATAGTTAATTTGTACAACAACACCATGATCTGTATAAATAGTGACGCTATGGGTCATAATTGTCCAACACTACCAACGTATAAAGCTAGGCTTTTAACGGAAAGATATCGTTATCAACATTGTGTTGATTACGATTCAACCTTTTACCTATTGCCACAGTGAATCCATTTGGATAATGCTTGCTGATGCTGCATGTTTCATTTATGAAATATGTCAGCCGAACGGGAAAATCGCTTTCCTGAAAAGGAAACCTTTTGGAGGATGTTTACAACATCCTGTCGGTTTTGTCGCACCAAAACTAGCAAACAAGGTTTGCAGGTTATTCGATCCATGTTTGGATTGAAGCAAGCATAGGTTCTTGGAATTACCGCTTTGATGTAATCATAATGGTTTATGATTTAATTCAAAACGGAAATGATTCTTGTGTATATAAGGAGGTTAGTGGGGCGCACTGACAATAAATGTCCTATAAATAATGATGATATGTCATTTCTTGGAAATGATATTCCTATAATAATCGGCGAAAGCTAGGCTTTCGAGAAAACTCTCCGAGAACTCGTACATTGAAAAATGTACGTGACCTGGTGTCTCATACGCTTTGAGCATATGGAGTCACAAACAGGCCAACCAAGTGATAGTCACTGGATTGATATTAAGAACATCCATTAGTATCTTAGAGAACTAAGGATGATGTCTTATACTATGGAGATGGAGAACTTGAAGTGACTGGGTTCACTACTGCAAGTTTCCAGACCGATAAAACGATTAAAAGTCACAAACGGTACTATACAGTTTGAATAACGGTACAGTGAGCTGGAAATCTTCCAAGCAAGATACTGTTACCGAATAAACAACAAATGCGGGTTATTGCTGCAGCTGAGGCAGCAATAGAAGCCATTTGGGTCGATACAA
>SKCR01022132.1:0-15124 GCA_019454045.1 Zanthoxylum bungeanum
TTGATTTATTAAGTCTTGGGCTTTGGTCAATGTGGGTCAAACCTAATTACCAAGCCCAAATAAGGAATCACCCTTAAGTGCCAAAAACCAATTTTAGCCCATCAGGCCCAATTAAATTATTTAAAGCCCATTAATTAATTTTAATATTCCAAACATTAAAGTTCAATTAATTAAGTGTAATACCAAGATTAATGTATTAAACCAAATATTTCAAAAATACCATTTAATTTATTAATCATCAATTTTTCAAAATAAATGTCCAACATTAATTTTAAAAAAAATCAACTCCTTTACATGTCCCATGTATTCGGCCAAGGTGAGTTTTTTGTGTCGATTTGTTTTTCAATCCGATTGAATATTAATCTACGTCACGTACACGTTCTAAGTCATCCAATGATCTTAAACACAAAAAAATTTCAATCCACTCCAAGTAGGAACACATTCGGCCAAGGCATGATTTTTGGGGAAAAATTCATCCAATGCATTTTTCATAAAATTGATTCCATGTATCATCATTCTATATACATGTAAGCATTCTTATTCATCAAATTTCACAAGAGCATGCTTCAATCAATTCACCATATCATTCGGCCAAGGTCAAATTTGGGGAAAAAATCATCAATGCATTTTTCATAAAATTGATTCCATGTATCATCATTCTATATACATGTAAGCATTCTTATTCATCAAATTTCACAAGAGCATGCTTTAACCAATTTTATCACACCATTCGGCCAAGGTTAAAATTTTGGGGGAGGAAAAAAATCATCCAATGCATTTTCAAAAAAATTGATTTCATATAACATCATTCTATATACATGCAAGCATTACTTATTCATCAAATTTCACAAGAACATGCTTCAACCAATTTTATCAAATTTTAACCTAAAGTATTTCATGCTTAAACCTAGCTCAATGATACCATTGTTGGTTTCTATAATATGTCCCAAACAAAGATTAAGCATGTGAAATACTATATTTGAAATATATATAAAAGACTTGAAGCATGGCGGAATCATACTTACAAAGCTTGTGATGAAGAAGATGATCAAATGGTGGAAGCTCCAAGTGTTGGAAGATTCGGCCAAGAGGAGGAAGAAGAAGAAGGAAGCTCCAAGCTTTGTGTATTCCTTGCTCTATGATGGTTTCCCTATCACCTCTTTTGATCCCTTGAAGGTGCTAGCCTTGCATGTTCCAAACATCAACCTTTTCTTCAAGCTTTTGGCAACCAAATTTGAAGAAGATGAAGACCAAAACTGCATGCAGTTTTTCGGTCAAGTAAGGAGAGAAGAGAGGATTTTCTTATTGATTTGATACCAAAAATCAATTTATATTTATGTCATAATTTTATTAAAAATAATAATAAATCTATGACATAAACCATGCAATGGCTTAGAGTGTCAAACACTCAAACTCCATGAAAAAACCTTTGAGTGTAATGCAACTATCACCATGCAATGCCTGCTTAGAGTGTTTTGTACACTATTAACATGCAATGCCTTATTAATAAAATAATGCATATAATGACAAGTGTCATGTGGGCCCCACACGTTTCCAATGAAAGTGGGCCCACGTCCACTCACGCGTTCGGGTTCGATATTTCCGAAATACCGAACTGCGTCGCGACGTTAATTCAATCGAATTTAAATAAATAACCGCGCCTAGCGAAATTATTATTTATGTCGCTAACGAATTATTTCTTAATTAATTCGTATGCCCGAATTAAAATCTAATTTTAATTTCGCGTCGAAATCGAATTTCAATTATTATATCGAATAATAATCTTACTGATTAATTCCAAATTAATCGTTCTCTCTCTCTAAATAAGGCACTTTATCCAAGATAAAGTTTCTCCGTAATTAATCCAAGATTAATTAAATTCGAATCAAATATCATAGGTGAATCTTCGGGAAGCGACCCAAGAGACCTCCGGATATTTTGGCAGTAAATACGGTCGTCGGATAATCCGAACACGTACGTACCTCGTACTACGTCTTTACCGATTCACAAGACAAGGTTGGCTTCTAGCAAAGCGCCATGCCTACCCAATTCTCCAGAAATATTCTTATAGGAATATAAGATCTATATCAAGCGTAGTATACCGTAGTATTGCGTACATCGATCCAGTATCGGATGATCACATGCTAGGCCTAGGGCTGGAGATGTGTCTGCCCCGTACGAAACATATATCGGACATCAAGCAACTAATCTCTTTAAATCGGACAATCCTGACCTGTCATATTGTCCCGACGGTTGCAACCTTTTATAGAGTACTAGTTCTGTGCCCTGCGTGATCATCTCTCCATATGTCTGAAGCGATACTTCCATCTTGACATCACATCCAGTACACTACGCTTCTCGATAAACCCAGAAGAGGTGTACACAGAACCGGTTAAGGTCCCCAACCACCAAAACCAAAGTTTACCGATTGTCGCAAGTACTAGCGATGTAAGTCTCAGGTTAAGACCATATATACACCTACCCTGATGCGGCCTCCCATAGACACATAGACATACTACCAATGGGATTCCGCGGGGTCTATCCAGAGCGAAGCTGTTTTCCGTACCATCGGTAAAACACAACCTCCTATCGCACTTGCATAAGTATCCAATACTTAAATATATGAGAACTATGCCGTTGTGCCCTCACAACGTGCACAAGCGCAATACTAGCCTATTCCGCATTATCGATGTCCAGTCTCGATAATACTACGGCTAGGGATATTTAATGATTAAACCTTTATGGATTGATACTGTCTCATATCATCTCAATCCAGTACTAATCATATGGACTTTCGCCATTTATATATCAAAGTAAATAAAATTACAAAACGGCAAAAGGCAATTTCATTATCACATAGTTAATTTTGTACAATAATACAATATCATTTACAAACAGTGACGCTATGGGACATAATGTCTAACACACACTTACAAGTCTTGCGAAGGTGGTAGGGAGGTTCGACCATGAGACGGGGATCCATCCGACGTAGCTAGGAGCTCCGTTCTTCACTCAATTTTCTGTTTTTGTAGGCAGTGGACTGCATGCAGTAGGCTTACATGCATAGTGCGTTTTTTGGGTTCATTTGTCTTCAAATGGACTCTACCAACCAATGTAAGTATTCCGCTACCTCCGTTGATGTATTCACACATTGTTTTCATGACTGTTTGATCTTGGGACCTTAGAATAACCAACAATGGCATCATGAGCTAATGTTGCAAGCATGAAATGTAGGGTTTAAAATTTGGGTAAATGTGATTTGAGCATGATTTGAATAAATTGTTTGTTTGAGTATGCTTATAACATGTTTAAATTCATTTTGGTTGGACTAATTTGATGATAAAAATGATTTGGAATTATTTTCCCCAAAATTAAGTCCTTGGCCGAATGGTGTAATGATTTTTAGGATCTTGGATTTTTTTGATTTTTTAATTCATTTGATGAGTTAGAATCGATTAGGTTGACGTTAATTTGAGTCGAATTGGATTGGATTTCGAATTGGACAAAAACCCCAAAATCTTTGAGTGGCCGAATGTGACTTATGCCCTAATGTCTTGGTGTGTTTTTGATTTTGTGACATTGGATGTGTATAAAATCAAATCGGATGGTGTGATTTATGTCGATTGTAGGTTCGATTGGATCGAAAACCAAATCGGACACAAAATCCCTTCCTTGGCCGAGAGCATTGAAGCATGTTTATGGGTTTGATTTTCAATTTGTGTGTTGGACATATGATAATGAATTAAGCATGATTAATTGGACTAATTTGATGCTTCGGAAATATCAATTTAGGTTATTAATCATCGTAATACACTTAGGTAATTAAATTGCGTAATTGGATTAGTGTAATTTAATTATTTAGGCTTAAATTGGATTTGGGCTTGAATTGTTGTAATTGGGCCTTTTGGGCTTGATTTATCAAGTTTGGTTTAGGCCAAGTGGATTGGATCCAATTGGGCCCAAAACCTTAACCATAAAGCCCAATTGCGACTAATGAACCTTTAATGTTTAATTGGGCCTAATGGGCCGAAATTGATTTCTAAGGCATTTTGGGGTGATTCACTATTGGGCTTTGGTTGCCGAAGCCCATGCCTAAAGAAATTAGTTAAAGCCCATTAGACTTAAATTAATTGACGTCGGAAGTTAATGAGACTTTGAATCCCGACGCGATTGAATTTGGAATTTAAATCGTAAAAGGTTTATTAAATAAAAGTGTAATTTTTAATTTGGAATTGAATAGTGAATTAGTATTAAATAACATGTTAAATTAGATTTAATGATGTAGTTTATTTAATTCATGAATTCGTACTTTAAGTACTATTCGCAAAAAAACGAGTTTGACTCGAACAAAATCAAATCGTTGTTTGAACATTGGATGATCACTTAATTATCAGATTAATTAATTGATTAGATTGATTGATAGCATGCTTATGTGTGTGAATACGTGGTTGTGTTGAATGAATAATGTATATCGGATGGATATTAGTCGGGTGGGCAATTTTAGAAATTGTTGTAATAAATTCGATTTATTAAATGGACATGCGTGTCCAGCCTTATCACCTTCTTTCTCTTTGTATTCTCTCTCACCTATTCCCCTCTATGTATATGAGGTTTCTTTAGAAGTGTATGTGTAACGGGTAGAAGTTGTACAAGTGCTAGCTTGAGTGAGAAAGGGAGAGATTTGATCTAGGATCAATGTGTTAAGTATCCATCCGCATATATTATTATTTTTTATTTCATACTCGCTTTATTATGCATTTAGAATGCATGTTTAAGGGTGTATGATGATGAGACCTTAACAAAGATAATTAAATTGGTAGCCAATTTGCACGAGAAAATCCCTCAATCTATATAAGCAAATATCCTTCCATTGAATGATTCTTGTTCAAGATCCGAAGTTGGCATTGGTTTGTTTTTGACGAAAGTCAAGACCTTTGTCAATCAAGGATGTACTTGAATCATGAGAGTTTTGTTGCATATCGGTGTCTTGTCCAAATCGTGATTTTTATTGGCCAAAGTCAAGATCACTTTTTGTCCAATGACATTGATTACGAAACTTTCCTCGTCAATGGGTCCCACTTAACTGGAATCATTAGGTTTGTTTTTGGCCAAAGCCAAGGCCTAGATGATTCGGAGGATAGGGTTAGGAAAATGTAATGGATACATTGACATTATACATATGTTTTGGACTTGGATGTCCACCTAACCGGATCTAGGAATTGGATGAGATCCAATTGATCTGTGAGATCTACCTAGTTAAATAGCATATAGCTTTTTATTGGCCAAAGTCAGGGTTGTGTGTTATTTAATAGGATCCTAGCCCACTAGGAAACACGGTTTCCCGAGTACTCCACAGAGGGTTAGAGGCTCGACGAAAAATAGTGGGAGGCAAGTATTGAATTTGCAACATTCGTTCGAATACTCGCTAAACACGCTCATTTTATTTTACTCGTCATATTAATCAAAAGTATTAGTCGGACTAATATTTTATGTTGTTTTAAAATATATATAGTTGGACTATATACAAACTCATTCAATATATAGTTGATTTTGTAATTGGATTATAGTAATCAATATAATTGAATTAAATGATAGTTGATTTTATAATGAGATTATAGTAATCAATATTAAAATATATTGTTGGACTATATACAAACTCATTCAATATATAGTTGATTTTGTAATTTGATTATAGTAATCAATATAATTGAATTAAATGATAGTTGATTTTATAATGGGATTATAGTAATCAATATTAAAATTATAGTTGATTAAATAATTGGATTATTGTAATCATTATAATAAATAGTACCTTAATAATTTGATTAAATAGTTGGACTATTAAAATCAGTAAATAATTGAAAGGTTGAATATTTAAAATATATAATCCTTGGGTTAAATGTTTAAATGATTTAATTTTCAATTGGGAATTAATAATAGGTAATTTATATGATAAAATAACTTATTATGACTAAGCCCATTATTAAGCAAATAGTAGAGCATAAAGTCTTTGGAAGATTTATGTGATGATGACTTTAGTGCTTAATTAATATACTTATAATAAATCTATCTTTAGATTTAAAAGTATTAAAATTGCAATTAATAATTCTTGGAGAATTAATTGACTATTCTAGTGGAGAAAAGTCAAAGTTTGCAATTGGGCATGTAGCACAAGGTGTACATCATTTCGATATTCCGAAAACCCAAGGCTTGCCCAAAGGTTTGTGAAATATTGAAAAGGATAATTGACATATCCCAAAGTGACTACCATTTGGATATGGAAGACACGAAGGAATAAAGAAAGGGCGAGGCTCTAACTTTAAAAATATTTGTCAAAGTTAGTTCACTGCTAGTATTGAAATTGAATTTAAATACTTAGTGTGGTACATAAAATATATGTATTGACGTTCAGAATCCGCTGTGAGCTGGATACTGGCTTCAAGCCGAGATTTCTCTGCGAATTTGAAACGGGACGAAAGTCGCTGTTTCGACCGTAGATACCTAAGTTTAGGAACTGCCCTTTGGGTATGTACTTAAATTAGGATATGTTATAATGTCACTAGTTTGACTAGAGACATTATCTCTATATCAGTGTTTAATCCGATGTGGATAAAACCTTATATTCTAGAACACTAAAGTGTTTCATTATATAAAGATGATACTGAGATAAATACATTAGATAATTATATTTTGAATATAAATAAAATCTCAAACATATAAAATGACAAATAAATAGCTCAAATTGATTTGATCAATAGAGACTTATTTGTGGCATTGTTGTCTGGGACACAATTAAACAAGACTCGTATATCCACACTTTTGAAGAGTGGGTACTAGGACTGATTTGACTATTCAAATAAGGTCTACGAATCTAGTTTATTAAACAAGACTCGTATATCCACACTTTTGAAGAGTGGATACTAGGACTGATTTGACTATTCAAATAAGGTCTACGAATCTAGTTTACTAGGACTGATTTTACTATTCAAATAAGGTCTACGAATCTAGTTTGTTAGGTTAAATACCTAAAATACTATTTACTTGGTAATAGTAAAAGGGCCACCGATCTGTCAGCCCTATTCATGGTGAAGTAAGTGGGCCCATATCTAGCTAGGCTAGATGTGAACATGAATATTTCGTGACCTTAACGGATGTGACATCACGTTGTGGTTATGTGTTTCTTTTGAAGAACACAGATCGGAAACTTTAGAGTTTCGACACGAAGTAGACAAACAGATCGGCTATAGTGTTATTCCGCCACGGTAATACCGTAATGGAAAATACTTAAGCAGTAAGTTTCATACGTACATGAAAGAGTATGGTATTCTTTCAGATGAGGACTCCTCTCGAGACACGTCAGTTAGACGGTATGTCTGAACTAAAACCGAATTTTGTTGGACATAATAAGGTTTATCACGAGTCGCTCTGAGCTATTATCTCCTTCAACCGGATGTGTATTAACAGTGCAAAACTTATTTAGAATAAGGTTCCATATAGATCTGTTTGACAGATATCATATAGGATATGAACAAGGAAGAAACGAGGTTTCTCATTCCTGATAATTTGGGTATGCCAGGCATAGCGTTTGGATGATACCAAACTAAGGACCCAAATTGGATAAGTGCCAATATAGGTTATCCTAAGGGAAACCTTAAGTATAATACTTATAAATCCCACATGAGAACAATATAATTGTTGCTCACCATGCGGTTTTCCTGAGAGGAATACCGATATGCAGTGGTCAGTGGGAGGATAGTGATACTCGATGAAAATCGGAGTAATACTGTTCAAGGCACGATGTCCTTAATGGAAACACAAATAATTCATCTATGATGAATCTATACCATTAATCTTCAAATACACAAGAACTTTGTAGATCGGATAGAGTCAGAAAAAACCTAGGGTATGGGTTTCTGATCTAACCTCATAAAGATGTCAATCTTGTGAAGGTATATCCACCGACTACGTTTTGAGGAAGTGATACGAGGTATCGACTCCCTGTCATGACAAAGTGCCATGAATCCGAAATGGATTCCATGTATAACAACTATGTTTGGATACTAGTTGTTGTACCACAAGGGGTTGTGCCTATGGTACTATAAATGTCTTCAAGGAAGACATACATGGAAGGCAACATACCAACGTGCAAAGCTATGCTTTCGACGGAAAGGTATCATTATCAACATTATGTTAATAATGGTTCAACCTTTTACCTGTTGCTTGGTAAATCATTTTGAAGATGCTTGAAAATAACTGTATATTTCATTTATGAAATGTGCCAGTTATAAATAAAAATCGCTTTCCTGAAAAGGAACCTTTTGGAGAATATTTACAACATCCTGACGATTTTGTATAACCAACAAACAAGGTTTGCGGTTATTCGATCCATGTTTGGATCATGCAAGCATAAGGTTCTTGGAACTGTCGTTTTGAAATAATCATAATGTTTATGATTTGACTCAAAACGAAATAATTCTTGTGTATATAAGGAGGTTAGTGGTAGAGCGCACTGACAGTAAAATTCCCATAAAGCTATTGTTGAAAGCTTGGCTTTCAATAGAAATTCTCCGTAGAATTCTGGGAGATAACAACCTATTAGAGGAATAAAGATCTACTGTGATAGATTTGGAGTTGTTAACACTCTCTGGAAATTGTACATTTAAAATGTACTTGTATTGGTGTCTCATACGCTTCAAGCATATGGAGTCACAATCAGGTCAATCCAAGTGACAGTCACTAGGATTGAAGTAAGAACATCTGTTAGTATCTCAGAGAACTAAAGATGCTATCTTAAACTATGGAAAAGGAGAACTTGAAGTGACTGGGATCACTGCTGCAAGTTTCCAAACAGTTAAATACGTGGTACTATAAAGTTTGAATAACGGGACAGTGAGCTGGAAATCTTCCAAGCAAGATAACTGTTCCGAATAAACAACAAATGCGGATTATTGCTGCAGCTGAGGCAGCAATAGAAGCCATTTGGATCGAAAGTAAATCTAATTAGATTAGATATAGTTCTGTTAGCAGCTGAGCTATGCGTCAGCACAGGCTAAGGAATTAAAGGTCTCATCGACGATCCAGATATATACTTCTATATCATCTGATTCGTTCGGATCATACATCGTGGCGATGTGATGACGTAAATCGCGTCAAACGATAATCGAACAAATCCGCTGACGAAAACCTTTCCTCAGCAATTTGAGCGAACCTTACATAGTTCGGGTGTAGGACACTCGAGTGACTGGCTATGTGCAAGTGGGAGATTGTTGGATAATATGACCCATATCGTCACTATTTGCACAGATCATTGTGTTGCGTAGCAAATTAACTATGTAATAAGGAAATTGCACTCTCGTCATTTGTGATTAGATCACCATAGATATATAAATGAAGAGAGGTCCCTATGATTAGTTCTGGATTGAGATGATATGAGACAGTATCAGTCCACGAAGGATTAATCATTAAATATCCCTAGCCGTAGTATTATCGAGACTGGACATCGATAATGCGGAATAGGCTAGTATTGCACTTGTGCGCGTTGTGAGGGCACAACGGCATAGTTCTCATATATATAAGTATTGGAAACTTGTGCAAGTGCGATAGGAGGTCGTGTTTCACCGATGGTACGGGAAATAGCTTCGCTCTGGATAGACCCTTCGGAATCCCATTGGTATTATGACTAGGTGTCTATGGAGGCCGAATCAAGGTAGGTGTGTATAGTCTTAACCTGAGACTTACATCGCTAATACTTACGACAATCGGTAAACTTTGGTTTTGGTGGTGGGGGATCTTAACTGGTTCTGTGTTCACGTCTTCTGGGTTTATCAGGAATCGTAGTGTATTGGATGTGATGTCAAGACGGAAGTGTCACTCCAGTCATAATGGATGATGTCACGCAGGATACGGTATTAGTTCTCTTAAGTGATGCGCATCCAATCGTGATATTATGACCAGGTCATGAATATCCGATTATAGAGACTAGTTACCAGACATCCGATATGTGTTTCGGACGGGGCAGACACTTATCCAGCTCCAGCCCTAGCACGTGACTATCCGATACTGGGCAAATATGCACAATACAATCGTATACTACGCTTGATACAGATCTTTGATATTCTTTGATGAATATGTCCGGAAAACTTGGGAAGACTTGGTGCTTTGCTAGGAGTCGACCTTGTCTCGTAAATCGCTAGAACGTAGTACTTGGTACGTACGTGATTCGGATACTCCGACGACCGTATTTACTGCCAGATTATCCGGGGATCTCATGGGTCGCTTCCCGATAATCCACCGATGACGCACAACTTGCACTCTTGAATAATCTGGGATTATATAGAAGAGAGAGAGAGAAAATTAATCTAGGATTAATTACGGAGATATTTTATCCGGGATAAAATATCGTCTAGAGAGAGATAACGATTAATTTGGAATTAATCGGTAAATTAATATATTCGATATATTATACGAAATTAATTTTCGACGCGGAATTAAAATTAGATTTTAATTCGGGCACAACGAGTTAATTTAGAATTAATTCGTTAGCGACGTAAATAATAATTTCGCTAGCCGCAATTATTCGATTTAATTAACGTCGCGACGTAAGCTCGGTATTTCGGAAATATCGAACCCGAACGCGTGAGTGCACGTGGGCCCACTTTCATTTGGAAAAGTGTGGGGCCCACATGACACATGTCATTCTATTGCATTGCATGGAGATAGTGTACAATGCACTCAATGTTATTGCATGGAAATTGAGTGTTTGACACTCTAAGCCATTGCATGTTTTGTGTCATAAGTTTATTATTAATTTAATAAATATTATGGCATAAATATAAATTGATTTTTGGTAAATCATTTTCAACTTAACACAATTCAATCTCTCTCAACTCTCTCTTCTCTCACGCCAAATTTGGCTGTTCTTCACTGGTTTGAACCAGTTTGGGCGTGAACAAAGGGAAGCCAAGAGTGGTTTCTCATGGTGAGAAATCAAGTGCTAGAACACTTACAAGTCTTGCGAAGGTGGTAGGGAGGTTCGACCTGAGACGGGATCCATCCGACGTAGCTAGGAGCTCCGTTTCTTCACTCAATTTTCTGTTTTTGTAGGCAGTGGACTGCATGCAGTAGGCTTACATGGCAGTGCGTTTTTTGGGTTCATTTGTCTTCAAATCGACTCTACCAACCAATGTAAGTATTCCGCTACCTCCGTTGATGTATTCACACATTGTTTTCATGACTTGTTTGATCTTGGGACCTTAGAATTAACCAACATTCACAACTTGCGTGCTAAGTGTTTCTAGACATTTGCATATCTGATCCAGCCTGGTATTCACTGCTGTGTTTACTCCAACTTCATAAATTCCTGCAATTCTTTGGATCATGCTCCTTTCTGTTGGCCACAAGGAATTGTTGTTGGCCATTTCTTCGATTAGGTCTCAGGCTTGATCTTCTCCTTTTGCTATCAAGGCTCCTCCAGCAGCAGCATCGATTATGGTTCTCATTATTCCAGAAAGCCCATTATAGAATGTTTGGACTTGAAGCCATTTTGGAATCTCATGGTGAGGACATTTCCGGAGTAAATATTTAGACCTTTCCCAAGCTTCGCAGAGGGATTCTGAATCTTGTTGTACAAAGGATGTGATGTCATTCCTCAATTTTCCGGTTCTGGCTGGTGGAAAGTACTTTGTAAGAAATTTGGTGGCTAAAGTGCTCCATGTTGTGATGGACCTGCTGGTAGTGAATGTAGCCAAGCTTTAGCTCTGTCCTTCAGGGAATATGGAAAAACTCGCATTCTATTGCTTCTTCTGATGCTCTGTTGTAGTTGAAAGTACCGCAAACTTCAGGAAGTTACTGATGTGGGCATTAGGATCTTCAGTTGCATTCCCCCCGAACTGAACTGAGTGCTGAATCATCTGAATGCATGTTTTGATGTCACACACATTTGCTAGTAAGAGAGGAAGTACAATACAGGAAATTAGTCTGCCAACCACCGGAATGGTTCTGTCTCGAATGGGAATTGGTGGTGCAACCTCCAAAGGTTCACGTTCGATGTTGACTAAAGCTTCTTGGCCTTCTCGCCTTTCCCTTCTCAAATGTCTGATGGTTCTTTCAATTTCTGGGTTCAAGCGGTCGTAGTTCAAAACTTCTGGTTCGTCTCATGAAGTTTCTGAAAACTTGAAACACAAGAAAACAAAAACAATAAGTAAAAAGTAAATTAGATACAAGTAAAGGTATCTAACCCCTAAACTAATAGTAAAAGATAAATAAGTCCCTGGGAACGGCGCCAAAAACTTGCCCGGCGTAAACACACATGTATAACGCAAGCGCACGTATCGTTCAAGTAGTATAAAAATATCGATCCCACGATGACTTAATTCCTACTTTTGTTATTAATTGTTGAATCTATTTATTTACAAATATCTAATTAAATGGAGAAGAGAATGATTGTTTGATTGTTTGAATGTGGTTTTACAAAATAAATAAATAAAAAGACAAAATAAAATAATAAGGAAAATAACAAAAGACACAAAGATCTAGGGTCGTGAATCATTCTAATATCATTTAAAAGATGAAGTGGTTATTTTATGTTTGTGTAATAAATCAGTTTACTAACCTGCAACACTAAATTATGCAAAAGCCTCTGTCGATGGTCAGACGCAAATACCCAGTTTAACCCAATTGAACCATATGTCTATGTCAACCAAATTATCTGGATTCATTAAGTTTAAGTTCCATTATGGCTACCCCCGGCCGACATGTATATTCCTATCCTGTAAGGAAATCTATTAAAGGGTTATCTATCCTCAAGGAAGATCGTGGGCTATTAAGTCTAAGGCTGAAACCTAAAATCCCTATGTCTAGTTCATTTTAGATTTACCACATCAATTTTATTGGTGATCAGACAACAAGAAGCATTAAGCTTAAGATTTAATAAGTAAACCTTTAAATTACCCAAACTATAAAATAACCCCTTATAAACCGGTGATATTAGAATTCATCACAACCCCAGATAACTAACACATAACAGGGCTAGTAACAACTTAAAAGTAAAAGACATAAAGTAAAAATACTGAAAAGTAAAAGACATAAAGTAAAACTTAAAATAAAATAAAATTCTAAGGTAAAAGGAATTACTTTTACTACTACTAATTTAGATATCTCCCATAAAATAATATATAAACTTGTAATTCTTTCTCCAACCAGCCATATAGGCGGTAACCTGATTAAGTCAAATTAAGTCCAACCAGCCATAAAGGCGGAACCAAAATTAAATTACCAACCGACCAATCTGGCGGTATCCTTTATTAGTGAGGTTTAAAACCAGATTAAAATGAATTACCAATCGACCAATCTGGCGGTATCCTTTTTAAGTCAATATTTTAAATAGTGAATATATTATTTTTAAGGGAGATTAATCTAAATAGTAACAGTAAAAGATTACCTTTCACCCTAGCTGGGGAAGTTACCTCCTCATGGTAAATAGTAAAAACTGTAAAAAGTAAAATTAAATTACTATTATTACAAAACGTAATTAAAATTATTTACAAAACTAAAAAAAAAAAAAAACTAAAAACTAAAGAATCTAGAGAGAGAAACTCACTCTTTAGAAAGAATTTAAGAGAGAGGAAGGTGCACTGAATTCTGAAATCTCGAGCTCAATTTATAGGCCTCGGTAGGATCCATGTCGCGACGCCAGGTCCTCAGCGTCGCTACGCCAGATTTGTCGACGTGGCACGCTCTGGTTCACCGGTTTGAAGATTCTGGATAAGCTGATAAGGTGACATGTGGCAGCGTGGTTGGGCTTCAAATATTGTGACACGTGGCGGCTTCTGATTGGTCGCTGAGATAATTATCCGCCACGTGTCAGATAAGGATTAGATACTCAATTATTGATGCTGACGTGGCGATGACGTGGCGGTGATGTGGCGACGACGTGGCGACACGTGGGAAAGAGACTATCGGCACCATAGAATTGCAACACGTGTCACTTCCTGATTGGCTGATGATGATGTGGCATGACACGTGGCAATTTTGACTTGTTGACTTGCTGACGTGGCTGATGACATGGAGACACGTAGGCTTACATGTGGTACACGTGGCGATGATAACTGTCGGCACCGTAGGATGCTGACACATGGCACGGCGTATGTTAGCAGATCGGCTGTGATGGTGACACGTGTCACGGCGCATTTTAGCAAATCAAACTTTTCTCAGATTCTGATTTGTGGACCCGGCGTACGTTAGCACTTTTCGGCGCATTTTAGAAGTCGCGACGCGGAAGGCTTGGCATCGCGACGCGATTAAGACCAAAATATCCCTGTTGACGTATTTTTGTCCGTTTTTGCCCCAAATTGCCTCCAATGCTTTCCAAACTTTATTTATCTGCAAAATAACACAAAATACATCAAAACGTTCACAAAACTCAAGAAACTATACAAAATATTAGGTCAAAAGAGTGGGAATAAGTGATATAAATGTTGGTTTTTCTAAGGTCCAAGATCAAATCAAGACATGAAAACATGCGTGAATACACCAATGAAGATAGCGGAATACTTACATTGATCGTTATGTCGTTTGAAGTCGAATCATGCCCAAAAACGCACTGCCTTGGTAAGCTTACTGCAACCAGTCCATGCTCACGTCTTGGCAGTTTTCGGGTCTCAAAACGAAGCTCCAACTCCATCGGATGAGTCCCGCCTCATGGTCGAACCTCCCTACCACCTTCGCAAGACTTGAAAGTGTGCTAGCACTTGATTTCTCACCATGAGAAACCACTCTTGGCTTCCCTTTGTTCACGCCATTTCTGGTTCCAAACCAGTGAACAATTCCTTCATTTGGCGTGAGAGAAGAGAGAGTTTTTAGAGAGAAGAAGTTTTGTGTATATTTAGTTAAAATTGATTACCAAAAAATCAATTTTATTTTATGCCATAATTTTCATTAAATTAATAATAAAATTATGACCATAACATGCAATGCTAGAGTGTCAAACACTCAAACTCCATGCAATGACTGTTGGACAAAATGACCCATAGCGTCACTATTTGCACAGAACATTGTGTTGCTGTAGCAAAGTTAACTATGTAACAAGGAAATTGCACTCTCGTCATTTGTGATTAGATCACCATAG
>SKCR01022133.1:0-15075 GCA_019454045.1 Zanthoxylum bungeanum
GGACACGCGCAGGTCCAATTTATAAATTCTAAATTTACAATAATTTCTAAAATTACCCTTCCCTTCTAATATCCATCTGATATACACTATTCATACATCACATCCACATTCATTCATTCAAGGCATGTTATACAACCAATCAAATCCAATTAATTAGTCATTAATTAGGTGACAATACAATGTTCAAATAATTGTTTGCATTTGCGCGAGTCCAACTCAATTTGAGAATAACTACTTATAGTATGAATTCATGAATTATATCGAACTACTCGTCAAATCCAATTTAAGTCGTATTCAATACTAATCCTTATATTTAATTCCAAATTAAATATTTACACTTTTATTGTGCTTTTATGACTTAGATTCCAAATCTAATTCTATCGGGTCTCAAAGCCCAATCAACATCCAATGTCCGTTTAATTAAAGTCTGATGGGCTTTCAATTGATTTCATTAGGCTTGGGCCTGGTCAATGTGGGTCAAACCCAATTTCAAGCCCAATAAGGAATCACCCTCATTTGCCATAAAAATCAATATCAAGCCCATAAGGCCCAATAAAACATAAAAGCCCATTTATTACATTTGGACTTAATGGAGTGATTTAGGCCCATTTTTGGATCCAATCCAATTTGCCCAAACCTACTTGGTCCAACCAAGCCCATTATGTCCAAATATAATAGTTTTAGGCCCAATTCAAAATTAAGCCCAATTAATCAAATTTTAAAATTCCAAATTTTATAACTTAATTAATTAAAGTGTATGTCATGATTAATCCTTTAAATCAATATTTCCAAAATATCAAATTAATCCATTAATCATATTTTATCTTAAATACATGTCCAACATTATTTAATCAAAAAATCAAGTCCCTAATCTCTTCCATGCATTTGGCCAAGGTGATGAAAAATTACCGATTTCGTTTTCAATCCAATCGAATCACAAATCGTCATTTTATGTTTGTTTAAAGTCATCCAATGATCTTATAAACAACAAATCATCATCTCCATGGTCTAGGTAGTATTCGGCCAAGCCTCTCCAAGAGGGGAAAATTAATCCAATTTATTTTTCATGAAATTGATAATGTATAACATAATGTAACATACATTTAAGCGTACTTAATCAATCAAACATCAAATCATGCTTCATCATCAATTTTGCCCAAATATTACCCTAATATATTTTCATGCTCTTTAAGCTCAATGATACCATTGTTGGAAATTCTAATCCATGTCCCAAGATCAAAAGAGCAAACAAAACATATAAATGAATGAACAATATTGAAGTATGGCGGAATCATACTCACAAAGATCGGAATGCGGATGCGTTGATGAAACAAAAATTTTCTCCTTTGTGCAGTGAGGGTTTCGGCCAAACAGAAAAGAGAAGCTCCAAGCAATTTTTTATCCTTCCAAGCTCTAAGATTAGTTTCCCATAACACCTTTGTATGATCCCTTGATGGTGCTAGCCTTGTGTGTGATTTTATGTTCCAAACAAACACAAATTCTTCAAGTTTTTGCAACAAAAACAGAAAAGTGGAGAGGGCTGTGAGAGCTCACAGTTTCGGTCATGAGAGAATAGGAGAAAGTGTTATGATTTTTGTTACAAAAATCAATTTATTTATGCCATAATATTTATTAAATTAATAATAAACTTATGACACAAATCATGCAATGGCTTAGAGTGTCAACACTCAAACTCCATGCAAAACCATTGAGTGTATTGTACACTATCACCATGCAATGTATTAACAATTAAATAATGCATAAAATGACATGTGTCATGTGGGCCCCACACAACCCAAATGAAAGTGGGCCCACGCGTACTCACGCGTTCGGGTTCGATATTTCCGAAATACCGAACTTTCGTCGCGACGTTAATTAAATCGAATTTAATAAATAATTGCGCCTAGCGAATTATTATTTACGTCGCTAACGAATTAATTCTAAATTAACTCGTTTGCCCGAATTAAAATCTAATTTTAATTTCGCGTCGAAATCGAATTTCGATTATTATATCGAATATAATAATTTTACGATTAATTCCAAATTAATCGTTCTCTCTCTATGTATAGTACTTTATCCAAGATAAAGTCTCTCCGTAATTAATCCAAGATTAATCGAGTTTGAATCATACGTCATTGGTGAATCTTCGGGAAGCGACCCAAGAGATCTCTGGATATGTTGGCAGTAAATACGGCCGTCAGATTATCCGAACACGTACGTACCAAGTACTACGTTTTTACCGATTTACAAGACAAGGTTAGCCTCTAGCAAAACGCCATGCCTACCCAATTCTCCAGAAATATTCTTATTGGAATATAAGATCTATAACAGGCGTAGTATACCGTAGTATAGTGTATACTGATCCAGTATCGGATGATCACATGTAAGGCCTGGGGCTGGAGATGTGTCTGCCCCGTACGATACATATATCGGACATCAAGCAACTAGTCTCTTTGAATCGGATAATCCTGACCTTGTCATATTATCCCGATGGTTGCAACCATTATAGAGTACTAGTTCTGTATCCTGCGCGATCATCATCTCCATATGTCTGAAGTGATACTTCCGTCTTGACATCACACCCAATACACTACGATTCCCGATAAACCTAGAAGAGGTGTACACAGAACCTGTTAAAGCCCTGGACGACCAAAACTAAAGTCTACCGATTGTCGCAAGTACTAGCGATGCAAGTCTCAGGTTAATACCATATGCACCTACCCTGAAGCGGACTCCCATAGACACGCAGACATACTACCAATGGGATTTCGCGGGGTCTATCCAGAGCGAAGCTGTTTTCCGTACCATCGGTAAAACACAACCTCCTACCCACCGCACTTGCATAAGTATCCAATACTCAAATATATGAGAACTATGCTGTTGTGCCCTCACAACACGCACAAGTGCAGTACTAGTCTATTCCGCATTATCGATGTCCAATCTCGATAATACTACGACTAGGGATATTTAATTATTAAACCTTTATGGATTGATACTGTCTCATATCATCTCAATCCGGAATTAATCATAGGGACTTTTACCATTTATATCAAAGTAAATAAATTACAAAACGGTAAAAGGCAATTTCATTACTACATAGTTAATTTTGTACAATAATACAATATCATTTACAAAATAATGACGCTATGGGTCATGACTGTCTAACAATTTTATGTTTAGGAGATAATTTATATCAAAATATAAAGGCCATTATTTGCAACAGCAGTGCAAATTTCTGCATCATTTTTATATAAATAACACCCAGTGTTTCTAAATACAAAAGTGTACCCATGCTGGGTTAACAAAGATACAGATATAATATTCCTAGTCAAACTAGGTATATAATAACAGTTCAAAAGTTTAAGCATATGCCCCGAGGGCAATTCCAAAACAAAAGTCCCTACAACCAAAACAGTAACTGGAGTTCCGTTTCCGACTCGTAGGTCAATCTCCCCTGAAGTCAGCATCCTGCTATCCTGCAGATCCTGCAAATCAGTACAAATATGAGCAGCACAACCAGAATCAAAAATCCAATTTTAAAGCTAGAAGTAGTCATATTTATCTCAATAACAAACATACCAGAGGCTAGTGCCTTGCCTGCCTTGATATCCTCCTTGTGTCCTTTGCCCATTCGGCAGTCACGTTTCCAGTGACCCTTCTTGCCGCAGTTGAGGCAGACATCTTGAGATTTGTCCCTTGGCTTCCCAGAAGCTTTTGTCGACTTGCCTTTAGCCTTTTTTTTATGTTTCTTCTTCCTCACCCCTCCAGTAGCTTTTGGGCCAGCCTTTGGCCTCTGAGAGGTCGATGTAAAGTGCGCCTCGCGCTTGCCCCCTTTGTGGAGTTCTTTTTCAGACTCTTTCAAGATGGATAACAGTTCTCCAAGAGTGTCATCTGTATCCATCAACTTGTAGTTGATTATGATTTGTTTCCAAGTATCAGGAAGTGACTGTAAGATCATATCTACGGTCAGCTCAGCCTCCAAGACTATTCCCATATTGGCCAACTCATCAATATCGGCGATCATTTGAGCCCCGTGGGCCTCAACTGAGTCAAACTGTTACAAAAAAATAACAATGAATTAGTCCAACTAATTTTAATTAATTAAACGAAATAATTTTGAAAGACGCGTAAGGCTAAGTATTTGAACGAAATTGCAAATTCAATACTAGCCTCCCACTATTTTTATCAAGTCTCTAACCCTCTGTTGAGAACTCGGGAAATCCTATTTCCTAGTGGGCTAGGATCCCGTTAAATAACACACAACCTTGACTTTGGCCAACAAGCTGTATGCTATTTAACTAGGTAGATCTCACAGATCAATTGGATCCAATCCAATTCCTAGATCCGGTTAGGTGGACATCCAAGTCCTAAACATATTGCATATGCCAATGTATCTTATACATTTTTCTAACCATATCCTCTGAATCATCTAGGCCTTGGCTTTGGCACAACAAACCTAATGATTCCAGTTAAGCGGGACCCATTGACAAGGATAGTTTCGTAATCAATGTCGTTGGACAAGAAGTGATCTTGACTTTGGCCAACAAATCACAACTTGGACAAGACACCGATGTGGAACAAAACTCTCATGATTCAAGTACATCCTAATTGACAAGGTTTTGACTTTGGCCAACAAACCAATGCCAATTGGATCTTGAACAAGAATCATTCAATGGAAGGATAATCGCTTAATATAGATTTAGGGATTTTTGCGTAATTGGCAACCAATTTATTATCTTTGTTAGGTCTCATCATCATACACCCTTAAACATGCTTCTAAAACATCATAAAGTGCGTAAAGTAAATTAATAGTGATATACGGATGGATATGTAAAATAATTTGTTCCTAGAACAAATCACTCCATTTCCACTCCCCGCTAGTAATATTCTACTTCTACCCAATTACATAATACAATAAGAGAAACCTCATATACATTGAGGGGAATTAGGTGAGAAGAGAATACAAAGAGATAAAAGAGATAAGGCTGGACACGCAGGTCCAATTTATAAATTCTAAATTTACAATCATTTCTAAAATTACCCTTTCCCTTCTAATATCCATCCGCTATACACTATTCATTCATCACATACATGTATATTCATTCAAGACATGCTATACAACCAATCAAATCCAATTAATTAGTCTTTATTTAAATGATCATCCAATGTTCAATCAACGGTTTGATTTTGCGCGAGTCCAACTCGTTTGAGAATAAGTACATAAGGTACGAATTCATGAATTATATCGAACTACTCGTTAAATCCAATTAAGCCGTATTCAATATTAATTCAATTTATTTAATTCCAAATTAAATGTTTACACTTTTAATGTGCTTTTAAAGATTAGATTCTAAATCTTATCAAATTGGGTCTCCAAGCCCAACTAACATCCAATGTGTGTTTAATTAAAGTCCGATGGGCTTTCAATTGATTTATAAAGGCTTGGGCTTTGGTCAATGTGGGTCAAACCTAATTACCAAGCCCAAATAAGGAATCACCCTTAAGTGCCATAAAATCAATTTCAAGCCCATAAGGCCCAATTAAACATAAAAGCCCATTAATAAAATTTTAATATTCCAAATTTTAAATTTCAATTGATTAAAGTGTAATTGCATGATTAATTCATTAAATCAAATATTTCAAAAATACCAATTTAATTTATTATTCATCAATTGTTCAAAACACATGTCTAACATTTATTTGAACAAAAATCAAGTCCTTTAACATGTCATGTTGTATTCGGCCAAGAGAGATTTTTGCGGTTCGATTTGTTTTTCAATCCAATTGAATCACTCATCTAACATACATATTGATTTTAAGTCATCTAATGAACTTGAAAGCAAAAATTCAATAATAGTGAAAAGACCTCAATTTTCGGTCAAGCATCAACTTTAAGGAAAAAATCATCCAATGTATTTTTTCTCAAAATTGAACATGTATTACATCAAATATCATACATTTAATCATGCTTAAGTTATCCAATAAACTTGTGCATGAAAAATTCCAAATCTTCAAATGACCTACACATTCGGCCAATGCATCAATTTTGGGGAAAAAATATCCAATACAATTTTCTCAAATTGTTGGTTACTATAATTAGTCCCAAGGAAAGATTAAGCAATAGAAATACAATAAACATACATGCAAAGCTTGAAGGATGGCGGAAACATACTTACAAAGCTATGTGACGAAAATGGTGATGAGGATCCTTGAGCCTCCAAGGATGAAGTTTCGGCCAAGCAAGAAGATAGAGAGAAGCTTCAAATCTTTGAGTATTCCAAGCTCCAAATGCGTTTCCCTATCACCTCTTTTGATCCTTGCTTGTGCTAGCAAAATTGGAGAATGGGAAAACAATTTTCTGCCTTGTGTATGCAGCTCACGGCGTGAGCAAGAGAGAAAGAAGAGGAGAGTGTTTCACTTTTAATTTTTGTTCCCTTTGCATGCAAAAAACCGTGAGTCACAAAGGAAATGAAAAGTGATATGATATCTAATACCAAAAGAATTTTTTAATGTAAAAAAATCCTTCAAAACCGTGCATGGCTTTCCCTCCAAAATGAAATCCATCATTTGCCATCATTACCACACTTTGAGATTAGAGACAATGTATCATCCCTCAAAGGTGACTAGATACATCCACCATCTATTCGTATTAAGTAATGAGATATCGCGATGTGATTTGCGGATATCACTCGACTCAAAATACGAATGTGTCCGCAAGCACTTTCGGGCTCGGTTTCGTTAATTCCGAATTAACGAATTTCCGTTGCGACGTGAATTAAATAATTACGCCTTGCGAAATTACTATTCAGTTCGCTAATGAATTAATTCTAAATTAATTCGTTTGCCCGAATTAAAATCCGATTTTAATTCCGCGTCGAAATCTAATTTCGTTTAATAATATATCGAATATATTATTTTATCGATTAATTCCAAATTAATTATCTCTCTCTCTCTCCTAATAAGGCATTTTATCCAAGATAAAGTTTCTCCGCAATTAATCCAAGATTAATAAGGTTCGAATCAAACGTCATAGGTGAATCTTCAGGAAGCGACCCAAAGATCTCCGGATATGTTGGCAGTAAATACGGTCGTTGGATAATCCAAACACGTACGTACCTCGTACTACGTTTTTACCGATTCACAAGACAAGGTTGGCTTCTAGCAAAGCGCCATGCCTACCCAATTCTCCAGAAATATTCTTACTGGAATATTAGATCTATATCAAGCGTAGTATACCGTAGTATCGCGTACATCGATCCAGTATCGAACGATCACATGTTAGGCCTGGGGCTGGAAGTGTGTCTGCCTCGTACGAAACATATATTGGACATCAAACAACTAGTCTCTTTAAATCGGACAATCCTGACCTAGTCATATTGTCCCGACGGTTGCAACCTTTTATAGAGTACTAGTTCTGTGTCCTGCGCGATCATCAACTCCATATGTCTGAAGTGATACTTCCATCTTGACATCACACCCAGTACACTACGATTCCTGATAAACCCAGAAGTGGTGAACACAGAACCGGTTAAAGTCCCCAACCACCAAAACCAAAGTTTACCGATTGTCGCAAGTACTAGCGATGCAAGTCTCAGGTTAAGACCATATACACCTACCCTGATGCGGCCTCCCATAGACACGCAGACATACTACCAATGGGATTCCGGGGGTCTATCCAGAGCGAAGCTGTTTTCCGTACCATCGGTAAAACACAACCTCCTATCGCACTTGCATAAGTATCCAATACTTAAATATATGAGAACTATGCCGTTGTGCCCTCACAACATGCACAAATGCAATACTAGTCTATTCCGCATTATCGATGTCCGATCTCGATAATACTCCGACTAGGGATATTTAATGATTAAACCTTTTATATTGATACTGTCTCATATCATCTCAATACGGAACTAATCATACGGACTTTTGCCATTAATATATCAAAGTAAATAATTTTACAAAACGGAAAAAGGCAATTTCATTATCACATAGTTAATTTTGTACAATAATACAATATCATTTACAAAACAGTGACGCTATGGGTCATAATGTCTAACATTGAGGTTCCAGGACTCTAACCGATTCTGTGTACGCCAAGCTGGGCATATTGAGAATCGTAGAGTATTGGGTGTGATGTCAAGACGGAAGTATCACTCCAGTCATAGTGGAGATGATGTCACGCAGGAGGATACGGTATTAGTGCTCTAAGTGCTGGCCGGCTATCGGGATATTATGACAAGGTCATGTATATCCGATTATAGAGACTAGTTACCAGACATCCGATATGTGCTTCGGACGGGGCAGACACTTATCCAGCCCCAGCCCTAGCACGTGACTATCCGTACTGGGCCGATATACACAATACTTGGTATACTACGTGATATAGATCTTAAATATTCTTAGATGAATATGACGGAGAGATTCGGTAGACTTCGTGCTTTGCTAGAAGCCGATCTTGTCTCGTAAATCGGTGTAGAACGTAGTACTTGGTACATACGTGATTCGGATACTCCGACGACCGTATTTACTGCCGACTTATCTGGGGATCTCATGGGTCGCTTCCCGATAATGCACCGATGATGCATAACTCGTACTCATAAATAATCTGGGATTATGTAGAAGAGAGAGAGAGAAAATTAATCTAGGATTAATTACGGAGATATTTTATCTAGGATAAAATATCGTCTAAAGAGAGAGAATGATTAATTTGGAATTAATCGGTAAATTAATATATTCGATATATTAAACAAAATTAGATTTCGACGCGGAATTAAAATTAGATTTTAATTCGGGCAAACGAATTAATTTAGAATTAATTCGTTAGCGATGTGAATAGTGAATTCGCTAGGCGTAATCATTTAATTACGATGCGACGGAAAATTCGCTAATTGAGAATTAGTGACCCAAGCCCGAGTGTGATTGCGAGCGCATTCGTATTTCGAATTCGAGTGCGGCAACGCAAGTCACATCAAGCGTCAAATCATTCGTCACATCAAGCGTCAAATCAAAAGTCACTTTGAGTGATGTGATTGATTGATTGATGTGATTGATTGATTGAGTGATTGACACACATCAAGTCACTTTAATAAAGTGAAAATGAATAGTGATGTGTTTTGGTGAAATAGTGTTATTTGGTGAGACTTTTACCATTTTTATTATTTAATGAATTATTGGTAATGTTTTAAGTATTTCTTGGAAAATATATAAAGGTTTTTGGAAAATCTTTTGAAAACTATTACACATTTTCTCTCCATCTCTCTCCTCTCTTTCTCACGCCTAAGGGGTTTTATCTCTTCTTCACAGCTCATGCCGTGAGCTTCAAGGGAAGCATGAGTGTGTTTTTGATGCAAAAACACAAGTGCTAGCACACTTACGAGACTTGCGAAGGTGTTAGGGAGGTTCACCCATGAGTCGGGATTCGTTTGACGCAATCTTGGAGCTCATTTTCGCAGCTCAAAAATCTGATTTGTAGGGCAGTGAACTGCACAGCAGTGGCGCCAAACCAGTGAGTATTTTGGGCTTTGTTCGTCTTCAAATCGTCTCAACCGATCGATGTGAGTATTCGGCTACCTCCGTTGATGTATTCACACATGTATTTCATTGCTTGTATGATCTTGGGACCTAGATATAAACCTAACAATGGTATCAGAGCTATTGGTTCAAGCATGAAAATGTAGGGCTTAAAATTGGGTATTTTGTATTTGAGCATGATTTTGTAAAATTGGATGTTTGAGCATGCTAAATATAGTTATATTGAAGATTGATTTGATCAATTCAATAAAATGTGATTGGATCAATTTTGCCCAAATTTTTCATCTTGGCCGAATGTGTATTGATTTTGGGTTCTTGGAATTTTTTGATTTTAGTTCATTGGATGAATTAGAATCATTAAGGATAATGTTAATTTGAAACTAATTGGATTGGATTTTGAATTGAACATAAAATCCCCAAAGTTATCACCTTGGCCGAATGGATATGCCCTTGAATGTCTTAGCATTTTGATTTTTGAACATTGGATGTATTGGAAATCATTTAGGATGTTGATTTAATGTCGATTGTGGGTTCGATTGATTGAAACCAAATCGGACATAAAATCCCTCCTTTGGCCGAGACCTTAAAGCATGTAATGGGTTTTGATTTTTTCATTTATGTCTTGGACATGTGATGATGATAATGAACATGATTAATTGGACCAATTTGATGTTTTAGAAATATTGATTTGGGTGATTAATCATGTAATGCACTTTAGGTAATTAAATTGCGAAATTGGATTTGTGTAATTTAATGAATTAGGCCTTTAAATTGGATTTGGGCTTATTAAGTTGTAATTGGGCTTATTGGGCTTGATTTTATCAAGATGGGTTTAGGCCAAATGGATTGGATCCAATTGGGCCCAAAACCACTACCATAAAGCCCAAATGCGACTAATGAACCTTTAAAGTTTAATTGGGCCTAATGGGCCTAAATTGATTTCTGGGCTTATGGGGTTACTCCTTGATTGGGCTTTGGTTCCGAAGCCCACGCCTTAAAGAAATTAATTAAAGCCCATTAGACTTGAATTAAACTAACATTGGATGTTAATCGGTCTTTGAGACGCGCGTTACGATTAAATTTGGAATTTAAATCGTTAAAAGGTTTATTAATAAAGTGTAATGTTTATTTGGAATTGAATAGTGAATTAGTATTAAATACATGTTAAATTTGATTTAATGATGTAGTTTAATTTAATTCATGAATTCGTACTTTGAGTACTTATTCGCAAAAACGAGTTTGACTCGAGCAAAATCAAATCGTTGTTTGAACATTGGATGATCACATAATTATCAGATTAATTAATTTGATTAGATTGATTGATAGCATGCTTATGTGTGAATACGTGGTTGTGATGAATTAATAATGTATATCGGATGGATATTAGTCGGGTGGGGCAATTTGGAAATTGTTGTAATAAATTCGATTTATTAAATTGGACCTGCGTGTCCAGCCTTATCACCTCTATTCTCTTTGTATTCTCTTCTCACCTATTCCCCTCAATGTAAATGAGGTTTCTTTAGAAGTGTGTAGTGTAACGGGTAGAAGTAATACAAGTGCTAGCTTGAGTGAGAAAATGAGAGATTTGATCTAGGATCAATGTAAAGTATCCATCCGTATATCATTATTATTTATTTTCATACTCGCTTTATTATGTATTTAGAATGCATGTTTAAGGGTGTATGATGATGAGACCTTAACAAAGATAATGAAAATGGTAGCCAATTTGCACGCGAAAAACCCTCATAAAATATCATGCGTTTTTTCCTTCCATTGAGTGATTCTTACTCAAGATCCTAGATTGGCATGGGTTGTTGGCCAAAGTCAAGCCCTTGTCCGTCGAAGATGTGTTTGAATCACGAAGCTTTGTTCCATATTGGTGTCTTGTCCAAGTTGTGGTTTGTTGGCCAAAGTCAAGACCACTTCTTGTCCAACGACATTGATTACGAAGCTTCCATGGTCAATGGGTCCGCGCTTGACTGGGATCATTAGGTTTGTTGTGCCAAAGCCAAGGCCTAGTTGATTCAGAGGAAAAGGTTAGGATATATATTCGATATATAGGCATATATAAGATATATGTTTCGGACTTGGATGTCCACCTACTGGATCTAGGAGTTGGATGAGATCCAATTGATCTTCGAGATCTACCTAGTTAATTATCATACAATTTGTTGGCCAAAGTCAAGATTGTGTGATATTTAACGGGATCCTAGCCCACTAGGAAACACGGTTTCCCGAGTACTCGACAGAGGGTTAGAGGCTCGACGAAAAATAGTGGGAGGCAAGAATTGAATTTGCAATATTCGTTCAATTACTCGCCATACGCGCTCAAACAAATATCACTCGTCATATATATTAAAAGTATTAGTTGGACTAATATTTAATGTTGTTTTAATAAACAGTTGGACTGTATTATAGTTGATTATATATAATTGGATTATATTAATCAATATATTTGAATTAATTAATTTCAGTTTACAGTTGATTTTATAATTGGATTATAGTAATCAATGTAATTGAGGTTGATTAATTTGGATTATATTTGATTATATAGTTGGACTATTATAATCATTATAATATATATAGTACCACTAATCGTTGGTTAAATAGTTGGACTATTGTAATCAAGATAAAAAATTGAAAAGTTGGATATTTAAAATATAATCTTGGATTAAATGTTTTAAATGATTTAATTTTCAAATTGGGAATAAATAATAGGTTACTTTATTTGATAAAATAACTTATTGAACCTAAGCCCAAAATTAAGCAAAATAAGTAGAGCATAAAATCTTTGGAAGATTTATGTAATGATGACTTTAATGCTTAAATTAATATACTTGTCAATAAATCTATCTTTAGATTTAAAAAGTATTAAAATTGCAATAAATAATTCTTGGAGAATTAATTGACTATTCTAGAGGTGAAAAGTCAAAGTTTGCAATTGGGCATGTAGCACGAGGTGCACATCGTTTCGATATTCTAAAAACCCAAGGCTTGGCCTAAGGTTCTTGAAATATTGAAAAGGATAATTGACATATCCCAAAGTGACTACCATTTGGATATGGCAGACACGAAGGAATTAAAGAAAGGGCAAGGCTCTTACTTTAAAAATGTTTGTCAAAGTTATGTTCACAACTAGTATTGAAATTAGATTTTAAATACTTAGTGTGGTACATAAAATATATGTATTGATGTTCAGAATCTACTTTGAGCAAGATACTGACTTCAAGCTGAGATTGCTCTGCGAATCAGAAACGGGACGAAAGTCACTGTTTCGACCGTAGATACCTAAGTTTAGGAACTACCCTTCGGGTGTGTACTTAAATTAGGAACTGTTATAATGTAACTAGTTTGACTAGAGACATTATCTCTATATCAGTGTTTAATCCATTATGGATAAACCTTTATATTCTAGAACACTAAGTGTTTCATTATATAAAGATGATACTGAGATAAACACATTAGATGTGAATAACAGAATTTATATTTTGAATATAATTAAAATCTCAAAACATATAAAATGACAAATAAATAGCTCAATTGATTTGATCAAGTAGAGACTTATTTGTGGCTTTTCTTGTCTAGGACAGAATTATAAAAGACTCGTATATCCACACTTTTGAAGAGTGGGTACTAGGACTGATTTGACTATTCAAATAAAGTCTACGAATCTAGTTTATTAGGTAAAGTACCTAAAACATTATTTACTTGGTAATAGTGAAAATGCCATCGATCTGTTAGCCCTATTCATTGTGAAGAGAGTGGGCCCATATCTAGCTAGGCTAGATGTGAATATGAATATTTCGTGACCTTAACGGATGTGGCATCACGTTATGGTTATGTGTTTCTTTGAAGAACACAAATCGGAAACTTTTAGAGTTTCGACACGAAGTAGATAAACAGATCGGCTATAGTATTATACCGTCACGGTAAGACCGTAATGGAAATACTTAAGCAGTAAGTTTCATATATACATGAAAGAGTACAGTATTCTTTCAGATGATGACTCCTCCCGAGACATGTCAGTTTGACGATGTGTGTCCGAACTAAAAACCGAATTTTGTTGGACATGATAAGGTTTATCACGAGTCGCTCTGAGCTACCATTTCCTTCAACGGATATGTATTAACAGTGCAAAACTTATTTAGAATAAGGTTCCATATAAATCTGTTTGACAGATATCATATAGGATATGAACAGGAAAGAAACAGGGTTTCTCATTCCTAATAATTTGGGTATGCCAGGCATAACGTTTGGATGATACCAAACTAAGAACCCAAATTGGATAAGTGCCAATATAGGTTATCCTAAGGAAACCTTAAGTATAGTACTTTAAATCTCACATGAGAACAATATGATTGTTGCTCACCATGCGGTTTTCCTGAGAGGAATACCGATATGCAGTGGTAAGTGGGAGGACAGTAAAACTCGATGAAAATCGGGGTAATACTGTTCAAGGCACGAAGTCCGTAATGGAACATAAATAGTTCATCAAGGATGAAACTAAACCATTAATCTTCGAATACACAAGAACCTCGTAGATTGGAGAGAGTCAGAAAACAACCTGGGGCATGGGTTTCTGATCTCACCTCATAAAGATATCAATCTTATGAGGGTATACCATCCGACTACGTTTTGAGGAAGTGATAAAAAGTATCGACTCCCTATCATGGCAAAATGCCATGAGTCCGAAATGGATTCCATGTATAACAACTATGTTTGGATACTAGTTGTTGTACCGTAAGGCATTGTGCCTATTGGTACAATGTAAGTCTTCAAGGAAGACATACATGGATGGCAACATACTAACGTACAAAGCTAGGCTTGTGACGGAAAGGTATCGTTATCAACATTGTGTTGATTACGGTTCAACCTTTTACCTGTTGCCACGATAAATCCATTTGGATAATGTTTGCTGAGATACTGCATATTTCATTTATGAAATGTGTTAGTTAAAGATCAAAATCGCCTTCCTGAAAAGGAAACCTTTTGGAGGATATTTTCAACATCCTGACGATTTTGTATAACCGACAAACAAGGTTTGCGGGTTATTCGATCCATGTTTGGATTGGAGCAAGCATAAGGTTCTTGGAACTGTCGTTTTGATGTAATCATAATGGTTTATGATTTAATTCAAAACGAAATGATTCTTGTATATAAGGAGGTTAGTGGGAGCGCACTTACAGTGAAATTCCCAATAAAGCAATTGGTGAAATCTTGGCTTTCATTGATATTCTTTCATAGAAATTCTCCGTAGAATTCTGGGGAGAGTAACAACCTTTATTCAAGGATAAAGATCTACTGGGATAGATTTGGAGTTGTTAACACTCTCTGTGAAATTGTACATTTAAAATGTACTTGATATGGTGTCTCATACGCTTGGAGCATATGGAGTCACAATCAGGATCAATCCAAGTGTTAGTCACTGGATTGAAATTAAGAACATCTGTTAGTATCTTAGAGAACTAAAGATGATGTCTAAAACTATGGAGAAGGAGAACTTGAAGTGACTGGGATCACTGCTGCAAGTTTCCAAACAGTTAA
>SKCR01022134.1:0-15089 GCA_019454045.1 Zanthoxylum bungeanum
CGGGTGTAGGACACTCGAGTGACTTGCTATAGGCCAAGTGGGAGATTTTTGGACAGTTATGACCCATAGCGTCACTATTTCTACAGATCATGGTGTTGTTGTACAAATTAACTATGTGATAAAGGAATTGCTCTTTTATCATTTGTAATTAGATTACCAAGATGTATAAATGATAGCAGGTCCTTATGATTAGTTCCTGGATTGAGATGATATGAGACAATATCAATCCACGAAGGTTAAATCATTAAATATCCCTAGTTAGAGTATTATCGAGATTGGACATCGATAATGAAGAAAAGACCAGTATTACACTTGTGCGCGTTGTGAGGGCATAACGGCATAGTTCTTATATATTTGGGTATAGGATACTCATGCAAGTGTAGTAGGAGGTTGTGTATTACCGATGGTACGGAAAACAGCTTCGCTCTGGATAGACCCCTCAGAATTCCATTGGTAGTATTACTATGTGTCTATGGAAGTTCGAATCAGGGTAGGTGTATTTGGTCTTAACCTGAGACTTTCACCGCTAATACTTGCGACAATCAATGTACTTTGGTTTTAGTCGTCCAGGGCTTTAACGGGTTCTATGTATGCCTCTTCTGGGTATTTTGAGAATCGTAGTGTATTGGGTGTGATGTCGAGATGGAAGTATCACTCCAGTAATAGTGGAGATGATGATCACGTAGGATACAGAACTGGTTCTCTTATATGCTGCAGCTATCGGGATATTATGACTAGGTCATGTTTATCCGATTATAGAGACTAGTTACCAGAGATCCGATATGTGCTTCGTACGGGGCAGACACATTTCCAGCCCCAGGCCTAGCACGTGCCATCCGATACTGGATCGAGATACGTTATACTATGTATACTACGCCTGATATAGATCACATATTCCTATAAGGATATTTCTGGAGAATTGGGTAGGCATGGCGCTTTGCTAGAAGCCAACCTTGTCTTGTAAATCGGTACAAACGTAGTACTAGGTACTTACGTGTTCGGATAGTCCGACGACCGTATTTACTGCCAACATATCCGGGGATCTCATGGGTCGCTTCCCGAAGATTCACCGATGATGTATGACTCGCACTTTATTAATCTGGGATTAATTAGTTGAGAGAGAAAATTAATCTGGGATTAATTACAGAGATATTTTATCTGGGATAAAATATCATTAAAAGAGAGAGAACGATTAATTTGGAATTAATCGATAAAATAATATATTCGATATATTATACGGAATTGGATTTCGACGCGGAATTAAAATTAGATTTTAATTCGGACATATGAGTTAATTTGGAATTAATTCTTTAGCGATGTGAATTGTGATTTTTCTAGGCATAATTATTTAATTGTGTCGTAACAGAAAATTCGTTAATTTGGAATTAGCGAACCCAAGCCCGGGAGGGTTTGCGAGCGCACTTGCATTTCGAATTCAAGTACGGCCCGCAAGTCACATCAAGAGTCAAATCACTAGTCAATCAATTGATGTGACAACTTGTAACTTGATTGATGTGAATAGTTGATGAGAGTGGTTAAGGCTTTAAAGCCTTAGACTTTTGGAAATTTGGTTTGGTTTTTGGTTTTTGATTTTTTAGAAAATCAAAACCAAATAATACTTAACATATTTTCCTCTCTCTTTCTTTTTTATCACTCACGGTTGGAGCCAAAATCCCCTCTCTCTCTCACAGTCTTGGACCATATTTTTCTTCTTTGTTTTCTGCAACTACCGTGAACAAATGAGAAGAAAAGTGATGATTTTGTTACAAATCAAGAGTGCTAGCACACAATGAGTCATCCTAAGGTGATAGGGAAACCTACTTGTGAGCATGGAATCACTTCACCAAGCTTGGAGCATCAATGGAGGACCATGGTCGATTTTTTGGGGAGCCAAAACTGCTCACTGTCGTGAGCTTCCAATGAGGGCAGAAAAATTTTTTGTTCTTCGACGCATCGCCTCAACCGATCGATTTAAGTATTCCGCAACTTCTTTGATGTATTCGCACGTATGTTTCATTGCTTTATTCAATTCTCGGGACCGTAGAACACCAACATTAAAAACTAGTAGAAAAGAAATAAGACAGTTAAGTTAAGCAGTAAAGTTAGAAAGATTAATGCTAAGTTCAGGTTGAGCTTGTAGATTTTACTAGAAATAAGGATTGTCTTTAATCCTGAGCTATGGTAGACGTGAAGAAGAAACTTACGATAGGAAGTATTATCACCTTTAATAATGAGTAGTCACTAGATGAGAAGGGATAGAAGAAATAAAGAGAAGAATTTAAGGTATACTTGAAGTTGGAAGAAATGAAATTATCGGTTGTTGTACCAAGAACAGTAGTGATATATTAAGAGAAGGGAGTAACATGAGCCCTAAGTGACATTTAAAATTAGTGTTGTTTTTATAGAATAATATAAAGGCTAAAAGAATGATTTAGTTCGAATGGTTGTGGATAAGCCCCTAATAATATAAACATATTAAATTTAGGAAGTACTTTATAAGTTAAGTATAGGTGCCAATTCGAAGGAAACCTAAGCTTAGATCATTAGGAATTGATTATTTCTAATACACCCTGCAAGAAATTATATAGTATGAAACAAGAGATAGATTGAATTTTATGAAGGATACCATTCATTAAGAAGTTTAGAGATATGGCACAAACCCCCAGAGTCGAGCATTTATTCACAAGAATCAAATGAAGTTGATCAAGATAAGAGATTCCCAAAAGTCTTACTATCAAGTTCTTGAGAAAAATAGTAGAAATCAAGTAAAAGGAAATAAGAGCAGCAGAGGTCAGACACCTTCAAACCAAATAATGCCTAAACAGTTTAGCATCAGAATTGATTCGAGGAAGAATCAATTTAAGGGGGGAGAATTTATAATGACCGGTGATCTTGACTACTCTTTCATTCTGAGACGAATGGAATGGTACATAATATAAATTATGTTTGAATACTTATACACTCATGAAATGACCTGGGACACAATTGGTAAATTCTTCGAGATCCCGATGCGAGAAGGTACGAAATTCTACTCTGAATAGCCTATTGTATTTAGGCGTTAACTTTTTCATACGAACTCTAATTTTTATGAATTATATATCGTAGTAAAGCTAAGATCGAGACCTATAAATTTCACGTTGAACATGTTTCTAAATTCTAACCAGAAATAGGTCAAAAATATAGGTCCCAAATCTGAGTGAATAGTATCGTGGACCCATCTAGAAAAATCTCAAACTTTCTAAACTTTTCTTTATTAATACCAATTACAATAAACCCTAGTATAAAAAGGGATACTATTCAATAATTCACAAAATTAGAGAAGATAAAGATTGAAGAAAACGTGAGAGAGGGAGAGGAGGAAGGAGGAGGAATAAGAAGAATAAGAAGAAATAGAGAGAAATTTGCAAGAAATAGGAAGAAAATAGAAAGAATTCAACCTAAATCAAGCCTATGAAGAATTAAATGGAGCTTGGAGGCTCTATTTATGAAGGAAGAATGTGATTCAAGGTAAGAATAATCTTGACCCAAATTGTTATATATTGAGTTTTGATGTTTTGATAATTATAGTATGTTGTTGATTTGAGTGTGATGATGATGATTGAGTGATTATTGTTTAGAAAATGGTGATTGTGGGAAACCCTCAACTTGTTAAATTTTAAGTATAAAATTAAGTAAAGGTTATAGATTTGATATTAGTTGATGTTGAGAAAGATATTGATGATATTTTAGATACTTATTAACGTTATTTGCCTGTATGGAAGTATGGGAAGAGTGTTGAGCAAATTGAGCATGAAAGGATGAAGTTAAGAACAAAAATTGGCCTAGAATCTCGGACGCGAACTGGGATTTTTCCCAGATATATTTCTAGAATGGCATGTGTCACGACGCATAAGGCCCTACGTCGTGACCTGTACTGGGAATTTTCCAAGATATGTTTCTGGAATGGTTCGCATCGCAACGCGTAAGGCCCGGTGCCACGACGCATGATCAAACAATTCTCCAAATTAGTTTAAAGTCATTTTAGCTTCACCCTAGCGTGTTAGAAGCCACCCTAAGGGTCTCGTATCAGTTCATGTATACATATTAGATCATGATATAAGTACGATATACCTTGAAATAATATAAGTGATTGGGTGGATAAACTTAGTTTAATTCGGAATATGTTTCCCAGCTCACTTTCTATTCAAGTTATCAATTGTAGATCATCGCAGGAATCAGATTTTCTTCAGCAAGTGAATAATGCCAGCCAGATTCCAAATTAGTGAGTGGACCTCTATTCTCGAGTTGCTTCTCTTTTAAATGTTTTAATGTAAGACTTATATTTAAAAGCATATAGGGAGATATCCAAAGTCTGATTTCAGTTTCTTTATATTTGATGATGTTTTAGAAAGGAATGTCTTTAAAGAATTTTTTGTATGTTTTCGAGGCATGGGGACAAACCCACATCATAATGTAACTTGATTCAGATATGGAATTGACGGAGAGGACATATGCACATGTAGAGTACTGAGGAGACGGTGATACGTAATGCCCTCGGATCCTAGTGCAGGACTAGGGATGATAGATGCCTCTAGATCCTATATTCAAAGCTTGGAGGGTAGCATAGATCCGTACCCCCAGTTCCAGTTAAGTGGCTGGGGGATGGTGATACGTACTGCCCTAAGACCACTAATTTCAGGGACATATAGTGGCATGATTTGGGGACGGCGATACGTAACGCCCCAATCAATCAGGATTTGCACTCCTGACTCTAGTTAGGCGTATGTGGGGACGGTGATACGTAACGCCCCCATACGTCAGGTTTTTCAGAAATAATTTTCAGAAATAGTTTTCAGAATGGATCTTTCAGATATAGGTTTTCATAACCAAATTTTCAAAAGCATATTTCAGAAAAGTTTTCCAAGATGAAAATTTTCAATTAATAGAAGAGATTTAGGAAAGATGATTTGAGATGAATTTGGTTTTAGAACCATAGATTTTCAAAAGCACTTTTAGTATTACTTTTAAACTGTCCACTCACTTAGAACGTTCAAACAACCTAACCCTCCACTCCTAGTTTCTCTGTTTTGAATGTATTCTCGGAGGACGAGCTCGAGAGGATGGATACTGATGGCACTCGCTAGAGGGTTTGGTCTACCAGGTCAAGTCACAGAGAGAGATAGTCCAGTTAGACTCAAAGAGAAGTCATCAATCAGTCATTGGTATTGTGTCAGTCATTGTACAAGGTTAAAATATATATATCAGTGAAGTTATAAAAGCAAGTGTTACTAAAGATACAGTTATTAATATTGAATTTACATATCATATTGTCAAGATTGGGCAACGGTCTCATACATAAGATTTTGGAATGAGAAAGAGTATCAGTGTTGTTCATAGATAGAAATTCAGTGGCTCAGGGGGATAGTACGGCCTATTCCATACCGATAGCATCTCCCGGATCGGGGATGTTACACTTCCTCTCAAGATTTGAGACAAAGAAAAGAAAATTGTTGTGTGATATATACTAATCTCTAAAATATTTGGGGATTTATTTTTATGAGTGAAGCCCACTCTTCTCTTTGTTGGTTGCGGGTTATAGTACGGAAGATCGTTTGGATTATGTAATGACATTTTTCCTCTTCTCTTTAACACTCACGGTATTGAGCAATATTCTGCTTACTGCCTTCACTTTTTTTGCCATTGTTCGAGTTTATTTTTGCTCTTTTTATTTGTAGAAAATTAGGGAACACAAAGGATTGTTCCGTAAATATTTTGGGAATGTTTTTGTTTGATTATTTTTTCCAGAACAGCCACTTAAAAATCAGCACACAACAGCAATAAAAATAGTGAGTTGTGCGCATGTGTCTCAAAATTTTGGTGTGTAAAATTGTCCAGTTTTTCACTGCTTTATTTGGGCTATTCGAGGGGTTGTTCCATGTCGTTATAATCATCAAAAATAGAAGCAAAAGGTAGCTTAAGGGACTGGACAGATTCGGCCAAAGTGGGAAGAGAATAGAAAAAAATTTCAAGGTTAATCTCGGAGTATAAAGATGTTTTCCACTGTGCAAGAAAATCGGTTCCTATAATTGGTATCAGAGCGAGGTTAAAAAGTATTGTTTACCCTTTTCTATTTATTTAAAGTTTATGTTTTTAATTATTTATATGTCATATAAATAGTTTTTGTTTGTTTTGATTGAGTAGGCATAATTGTTATTTTATGTTCATGTGATTAATGTATTCATTGGTCATAAATTTTTCTAGCTCTTATTTTTTTATGTTATTTTACTTTTGGGAAATGTAAGTCCAAAATACCAATTTTTGCAAAGTGTTGTAAATATTTTTTTGTATTCTGAGTTGTATAAATATTTTATATATCTTGGTGGAGACGTTGTCGTCAACGATAATATAAGGAGTTTTTCCAGCACATACCATTCCATGGAGAGATATTTGAAGACTAATGGGTGCCTTGGTAAAATATTGTACTAATTAGATTAGTATAGAAAAATAAGAGCCCGGGCACTGCAATTTATGTTATGTTTATGTATATTTCGAAATGTTTGAATAACATGCCATATAGTTTAGGATGTCTACTCCTGCATTTTCACATGTCATAACATATAATATATACATGTATTTTTCAGTCGTAAAATTTGATTTTATGAATTATAGAAAGGTTAAATTGGAATATATTATGCATGAAAATAATTAATTATATTTGCTTTTAAGGTTTAAAAATTTTGAAATTCAGATTTTATATAAAATTGGCTTAATTTTGTCCTTAATATAAATTTCAATTTTTTAAACATATTAGTGGACTTAAAATTTTAAGAGTTAAGATTATGATAGGACATTAAATTACACTTAATTAAATTATTTTAATTAAGAAATATGTTAGTTTGTACTAATAACAAATAGTGAATAAAATTTTAATAGTTAAAATTGGATATGTCACTATTCTTGCACTAGTATATATTTTATTATATTTTAGCCATGCATGAACTAATTAACACTAGTGGATTAAAAATTGGATATTTTAAATAGAAACCTTAACTTTTGAAATAGTGAGTGGGAGAGGGATATATGACAATATATCTTACGATCTCCGTTGTTAGTTCGATATCGTGAGATTCAAAAGGCACCTCGAAACAACATTATTTTTTATCCCATACGGATAGTGTCCATTTTAGATCAAAATCAAGATCGAGTTATGAGAGGATAGAAATTCTAGATGTATCTGGTGATTTGACATACCCTACAGCAGCACTTCACTGGTTAAGTCCAATAGTTCTGAAATGACAGGCTACACTCACAAAGGAATGATTAAATGTTAATAAAAATTCCATGATCGAATTAAACTATGATTAATTAATATAGGAATAAGAGTTATTCCCATATGTATTAATTGATTGAGATTGTCTCGATCTAGCTTAACTGACCTACCCTTCGATGTCACTTATTTATGGAATGATATGTTACCGTGGAATTACAATTATTTTTATGTACCAAATATTTTTGATGATTTTGATATATGATGAATGAATGTTAAAATACAAGTTGATTTTATTTTTCAACCACAGTTTCCCCTATTATATCCATCCTCTAAAATAATAAATTAACGGGAAAAATTTATGTGAAATGGAAAAGTGACATGAACACCAACCTGGTCTGTGAAGACCTTAAGTTTGTCCTGATGGAGGAACATCCTCAAGAGAGCCGGCCAGAAATACAAGCCAAACTATTCGCGATGCCTATCAGCAATGGGTCGCGACCAATGATAAGGCCGCTGCTACTTACTAGCAAGGATATTTGGCATTCTTACTGTAATGCATGAGCCAATGGCTACAATATCTATGATGATGGAGTCATTACAGGGTATATTTTGGCAGCCTTCAAAGCGGCAACGCCATGAGGCTATGGTCGCAGCGATGACCAAAAATATGAAGGAATTGACATCTATAACACCCTGCCAGAGGCAGGATGCTACTAACATGAGACAAAATTGACCCATCTCCATAAGCCTCTAAATTTACAAAAAATTCGATATGGTGTATCCTAAAACTGGACGATCTGGATCACAATCTAGCATCCAACAGAATCTAAGAAAACATCAACCAAATAAAAGGACCTCAGGTCCACACAAAACTCATCAAAATCATATCATAAGGGCTCCGAGCCCACATCATCTATCAACAATCAATGGATATGTGCACACAATATTATAAGTGTAAGGATTTTTAATGAGTATTACCGGGTACCGCAGCGGAACACGAAAATCAAATTTTTTCGATTTCAATAATTTTTCTTGGGTAATTAAAATAAAATAATTTATTCTAATAACTAAATACTCCAAAATTAAGTTCTTACCCAAAATCCACAATTTTCCCTTAATTTTTGTGAGACCCCAAAAAAGTTTATATTTTGATCATTTTAGTCCCAAGTTATCCAATATAAATTTAAGTGATTTCAAATCACTACCAAAATGATTTATAAATGTCATATACATCAAAACAAAAATCACAACAAAAAACCCATAATTTCATCAAATTACCGAGAGCACCCTAAACTTTCAATTTTGTGCATTTTGGTCCAAATTTATTAAAAACAAGTTAAGATGATTTCCAATCAACACCAAATGATTTGTATACCTTATATACATCATAATACAACACATATATGAAAAGCCCCAATTTTGGTTGAGGTATGAACCATAATTTTTCAAATTAATCCAATTAACAAAATTAACCAAATCCAACACTTTAATCTAATCTCTACAATACTAAACAAGTATCACTATTTTGAAACAACTCAAGAACAATTCTAGGTCATCAATGAGTGGCCTAAAAACTTTAGAATGGTAACAAGACCATCAAATGATCAAAAGTATGCTTATACACCATTCACAACTATACTCTTTCATTCATGTTTACAATCTTCATATTACAAAACCAATAGAGTAGAAAAATATTCAAGCATCACATGTTGAAGCTAAGAACCATAGAAATATTTTTCTAGTTTAAGAAAAGTTGAAAAAACTTACTTTACTTGAAGTTTTCTTCAATTTCTTATTAACCCTTTCATTTTTTCTCTCCCTTTTATTTTTGTGATATTTAGAGGCTTAGCAATTTGAGTGTAAGCAAATGAAAACAAAAAAAAAATGAATCTTATATATATCTATATATATATATATATAGATATTCTTAGGGCTGGCCGAAACTTGTATGAGAAAGAAAAAAGAGATATTTTCAATTTTCAAACAAAATAAAGAAATCAAAATCAATTAGAGAAACCCTTATCTTTAATGTAAAATTCAATATTTTACACTAATCATTTCCTTTAATAAATATCACTTTAGATATTTTGTATTTCAATTACTTTAATTATTTAACAATTAAATAATTACTTAAATATAAATATTTAAAATATTAAATATAGTATATATTTACTTTAAATAATCCAAATACCATATTTAATGATATATGTCAAATATCATATTTTGACAATTAATTAATGTCTATTTAATAAAATCATGTTAAATACAAATACATATGAATTAGGAAATGACTGAAAAGCCCCCTAAGCATGTATAAATAATCAATAATATTCATAAAATTTGCTCTAGTGCTCTATGAGTATATTTCATTAGTGAGACTATCTAGGTTCAGGCATATCCTTCCAGAAATCCAATTTCATGTCAATAATCTAACCATCCATAAATTATGACGACCACGGATAAACTCAGTGAACCATACAGGTCGAGGTCATTACATACATATAATCCATTTCGACACAGGTATCCAGATTATTACAGAGATATAAAAATGAACGTCAAATCTCTATAGGTATAATCCCATCGACGTGTCTATTAGCAATCTCTTAATAACACTTAGAACTCACTTCTACAGTGTACCACGGGCCCATGGATTTAACAGATTGCTAATCCCATATTGAATATTTATGGTCTGTACACAGAGCTGATAGATTCTATCTTGACACACAGAGGATATCATGAGGATCAGTACACACCCAACAAATAGACGGAGGTCTGACCTAAATAGGTCAGTGACGTGACTATCATCAAAGTGTGGAGGATATCGCATATATCCACAGTGGTATCTCAAGTCAAAGAATCATTATGTTACTCAACCAGAGAAGATTACTATTGACTTTGGTGTACTATCCATTAAAATCTTTGGTGAGTCGTTCAATGTTAATCTGATATAAACACCTACATGTCTATACGAGTATCCAAGACTCATGGTTCATTAATCTACCATTAAAATACAAGATTCCAATATATGACATGTACCGATCTCGGCGGGTTTACTTACTCACCAAGTAATGTAAACCTTGACCAGGAACAGTTAAAGAAATGATATTGTTATGATACAACTCAATGTCAGTTGCGACGCTTTTGTAACTGTATCATAACTAATCATTCTAAGTTCAAGTACGTCTTTACCATATATAAAGTGATGTTATATTAGAGAAACTGCTTATTTTTTCATAATAAAAAGTTTACATAAGTATTTACAGGGAAATACAAATGAAATTGGCGCTCTGAGCACTAATCCCAACAAATTCTCCCACTTGCTCTAGTGCCAATATCGATTGTATCTCATACCTCTCGACTCCACATGTTTATCAAATAACTTCGAAGGAATGGCCTTGGTAAGCGGGTCTACTACATTATCTTCACTCGGGACCTTGCATACAAAAATGTCCCCTCGTGACATAATCTCTCGAATGATATGGTACTTCTGTTCCACATACTTTGATTTCTGATGCGTCCTCGGTTCCTTTGCTTGCGCAATGGCTCTATTATTATCACAGTATAACTGAATCAGATTCTCGATACTTGGGACAACTCCCAACTCTTTGATAAAGTTCTTAACCCAAACAGCTTCTTTTATAGCTTTAAAAGCTGCAATATATTCTACCTCTATGGTGGAATTAGTTGTGGACCCCTATTTGGAAATTTTCCAACAAACTACATATTCGTTAAGGGTAAACACGAATCTTGATATAGAATTTATATCATCAGGATCTGATTGGAAATCCAAATCTGTATACCCATTAACATGTAGTTCATTTCCTCCATAAATCAAAAACTTATCCTTAATACTTTTAAGTTACTTTAGGATATGTTTAATGGTCATCCAATGGTCATTACTTGGATTGGACCGATATCTGGTGGTCATACTAACTGTGAAGATGATATCAGGTCTAGTACATAACATGACCTACATGATGCTACCCAAACACGAAGTATAAGGCTGATTAGACATTCTAATTTTCTCATCTTTTGTTTGTAGACACATTTTTTTTCGAAATATGAAGGCCATGTCTGAACAGTATATTTTTTATCTTATAGTTATAAAAATTATACCGTTATTAGATCTTATATATGTACGTTGATTGGGATAACCCAATAAGCTTCCTTTCTCTATCTCTATAGAGTTTTATGCCTAAGACATAAGAAGTTTCACACAGGTCCCTCATCGAGAAATTCTTACAGAGGTAAGCTTTGACACCCTGTATCATCTCGATATCATTCCCAATGATCAGGATGTCATCAACATAGAGAACTAAAAATACCACCATAATCCCACTGGCCTTCTTATACACCCAGTATTCTTCCGAATTCTTGAGAAAATCAGACAATTTGATTATCTCATCGAATCGAAGATTTCAACTTCATGAAGCTTATTTAAGTCCATAAATGGACTTCTTCAGCTTACATACCATGCTCAAGTTTTCACTGGATACAAAACCCTCTGGCTAATCCATATAGATTTCTTCATCAAGAAATCCATTCAGAAAAGTCATTTTGACATCCATCTTCCAAATCTCGTAATCATGGTAAGTAGCAATAGATAATAAAATACTAATAAACTTTAACATCGCTACTGGAAAAAAAAAGTTTCATCATAGTCGACACCAGCTTGCTGCATATAACCTTTAGCTACCATCCAGTCCTTAATGGTTTCAACATTTCCATCAGGCCCAAGCTTCCTCTTGTAAATCGATTTACAATCGACAGGAAAAATTCATTCAGAGCGTCAAACCAAGTCCTAAACTTCATTCAGATGCATAAAGTGTAACTCTAATTTCATGGCCTCTTGCTACTTCACGGAGTGGATGTCCAACATCACTTCTCTATAGGTATAAGGGTCAATCGCTTCAACTAAGAGAACATCAAGACTCTTTTCTTGTATCAAATACAAGCGTTCAGGAGGTCTAGATACCCTTTTGGACCTACGGAGCGTGGGTAATGAAGGTTCTTCATCTACTTGAACTTCTGTTAGACATTATGTCTCATAGCGTCACTGTTTGTAAATGATATTGTATTATTGTACAAAATTAACTATGTGATAATGAAATTGCCTTTTGCCATTTTGTAATATTATTTACTTTGATATATATTGGCGAAAGTCCATATGATTAATACCGAATTGAGATGATATGAGACAGTATCAATCCATAAAGGTTTAATCATTAAATATCCCTAGTCGGAGTATTATCGAGATCGGACATCGATAATGCGGAATAGACTAGTATTGCGCTTGTGCACGTTGTGAGGGCACAACGGCATAGTTCTCATATATTTAAGTATTGGATACTTATGCAAGTGCGATAGGAGGTTGTGTTTTACCGATGGTACGGAAAACAGCTTCGCTCTGGATAGACCCCGCAGAATCCCATTGGTAGTATGTCTGCGTGTCTATGGGAGGCCGCATCAGGGTAGGTGTATATGGTCTTAACCTGAGACTTACATCGCTAGTACTTGCGACAATCGGTAAACTTTGGTTTTGGTGGTTGGGGACCTTAATCGGTTCTGTGTACACCTCTTCTGGGTTTATCGAGAATCGTAGTGTACTGGATGTGATGTCGAGATGGAAGTATCACTTCAGACATATGGAGGTGATGATCACGCAGGACACAGAACTAGTACTCTATAACAGGTTGCAACCGTCGAGACAATATGACTAGGTCAGGATTGTCCGATTTAAAGAGACTAGTTGCTTGATGTCCGATATATGTTTCGTACGGGGCAGACACATTTCCAGCCCCAGGCCTAACATGTGATCGTCCGATACTGGATCGATGTACGCAATACTACGGTATACTACGCTTGATATAGATCTGATATTCCTATAAGAATATTTCTGGAGAATTGGGTAGGCATGGCGCTTTGCTAGAAGCCAACCATGTCTTGTGAATCGGTAAAAACGTAGTACGAGGTACGTACGTGTTCGGATTATCCGACGACCGTATTTACTGCCAACCCATATCCGGAGATCTTTTGGGTCGCTTCCCGAAGATTCACCAATGACGTATGATTCAAACTCGATTAATCTTGGATTAATTACGGAGAGACTTTATCTTGGATAAAGTACTATAAATAGAGAGAGAACGATTAATTTGGAATTAATCGTAAAATTATTATATTCGATATAATAATCGAAATTCGATTTCGACGCGAAATTAAAATTATTTTAATTCGGACAAACGAGTTAATTTAGAATTAATTCGTTAGCGACGTAAATAATTTCGCTAGGCGCAATCATTTATTTAAATTCGATTTAATTAACGTCGCGACGTAAGTTCGGTATTTCGGAAATATCGAACCCGAACGCGTGAGTGCACGTGGGCCCACTTTCATTTGGAACGTGCGGGGCCCACATGACACATGTCATATTATGCATTATTTAATTGTGATGCATTGCATGGAGATAGTGTACAATGCACTCAATGGTTTTGCATGGAAATTGAGTGTTTGACACTCTAAGCCATTGCATGATTTGTGTCATAAGTTTATTATTAATTTAATAATATTATGGCATAACTATAAATTGATTTTTGAAATCAAATCCCTCACTCTCCTCTCTTTCCTCCTCTGACCGAAACTGTGAAGTTTCACAGCCCTCTCCACTTTTCTGTTTTTGTTGCAAAAACTTGAAGAAATTGTGTTTTGTTTGGAACATAAATTAACACACAAGGCTAGCACCTTCAAGGGATCATACAAAGGTGTTATGGGAAACTAATTCTTGAGCTTGGAAGGATCAAAGAAAGCTTGGAGCTTCCCCACTCACCTTGGCCGAAACCTTCACTGCAAAAAGGAGAAAATTTTCATTTCATCAACGCATCCGCATTCCGATCTTTGTGAGTATGATTCCGCCATACTTCATCTTTTAATATATATATTCATTGTTGTATTTAAATGCTTAATCTTTCCTTGGGACATATAATAGAAACCAACAATGGTATCATTGAGCCATGGTTAAGCATGAAATACTTTAGGTTAAAATTTGGGTAAATTGATTGAAGCATTTTCTTGTGAAATTTGATGAATGAGTATGCTTATATGTATGTAAAATGACATAATATGAAATCAATTTTATGAAAAATGCATTGGATGATTTTTTTCCCAAAAATTCATGCCTTGGCCGAATGTGTTTGCTACTTGGAGTGGATTGGAATTTTTTGTGTTTAAGATCATTGGATGACTTAGAACGTATACGGGACGTAAATTAGTAATTCAATCGGATTGAAAAACAAATCGACACAAAAAACTCACCTTGGCCGAATGTTAATGGACATGTAAAGGAGTTGATTTTTTGTTAAAATTAATGTTGGACATTTATTTTGAAAAATAGATGATTAATAAATTAAATGGGTATTTTTGAAATATTTGGTTTAATATATTAATCTTGGTTTTACACTTTAATTAATTGGACTTTAATGTTTGGAATATTAAAATTTATTAATGGACTTAATTGGTGAATTGGGCTTTTAATATTGTATTTGGGCATAATGGGCTTGGGTGGACCAAGTAGATTTGGGCCAAAAGGATTGGATTCAATTTGGGCCTAAATCACTCCATTAAGTCCAAATATAATATAGGGCTTTAAAAATTTAATTGGGCCTTATGGGCTTAAAATTGGTTTTATGGCATTTAAGGGTGATTCCTTATTTGGGCTTGGTAATTGGGTTTGACCCACATTGACCAAAGCCCAAGCCTTAATAAATCAATTGAAAGCCCATTTGACTTGAATTAAATTAAACATTGGATGTTAGTTGAGCTTGGAGACCCAATAGGATTAGATTTA
>SKCR01022135.1:0-14315 GCA_019454045.1 Zanthoxylum bungeanum
AATTAACGATATTTATTAGAAAAAGACAATAATCATATTATTTATTTGGAAAATATGAAAGATCTAGGTAAATATTTACTAAAATATATTAATTTAATAATTTTATATTACAATTAACTAACCAGAGAATTTTTTTTTACCATAATAATTTTATAATACATGGCGTGGCTTGGTGTTGTAGGGCTCAGAATCTCACCTTGAAGTCCTGAGTTCGAATCCAGAGAGTGCGTTTCTTGTAAGAGCCTAGGACAACTAGGAGTTTTACCTGTTCTGCTTAAATCCGAAATGAGTGGTTTGGCGATGAGATTTCCAACGATGTCAAAAAAACAATAATAATAAAAATAAAAAGTATATACACAAATTTTTATAAGGTCTTGTATTTGAAATGAAGTCCTAGACGACTGCTTAAATTGACTAAGGGTCAAACCTCGAAGAGTACCAACCCATTTTTGTGTCTAAATAAATATGAGATTATAAAAAAAAAAAAAATAATACAATATAACAACTTTTCATACAAACATAATTTTCATTAGCATCACAAGAATCGGTGATTTGTTTAATGTAATGGTATTTGTAGAATAACTTTAATGAGAGCGATCATTATTTTATATGAATGATCTCAATCCTTTAATGTAATGGTATTTCATTACCATACTATTATTATCGGATGTCATAAAAATTCCATAATTAAATATGTTTGGGTGACAATCATCCCTTATAGCTTTAATTTAATTAATTAATTAATTAATTATTATTATTATTATTATTATTATTATATTATTATTATTTGCATAATGACTTGTTTTCTTTCATCGCAATTGTGACATCTTCATAGACATTGTTGAAGTTTATATAATTATTGATTGCATTTTGAATGGACACGGTTATTTTCTTAAAAGCCTAATAGTTTAGGGCACGCTCAAGCCACCGGGCCAGCCATTTCTTTTTCTTTCTTTTTTTGACAAATGGCCTTCCTTAACATTTTTCATTATCTCAGTCTTACCCTCGCAAAATCAAATTTTCTCATTCATATATCTCTGCTAAAGATGACAATTTTTCCTTCTCGACTGGAATTTAGATATATTTTTATGTTTCGTTTTAAAATAAGATGGGACAAATATCATTGTATTATAAGAATTTGGATTCGTTATTGAACTTAACTGTGCTAAATTTTTTACAATATTTTATCACGTGTATGTTAATAGTGATGAATTGTTAATATTTAATTATATATAAGTTTTTATTTAATATCTATCAATCTCAATTAATAAAAATTAAATACAAAATCCAACTCATCATCGAATCTAAATTCATATTATAAATATAAATATACTCTCAATAATTTTTTTTAAAAAAAGTACTTTATAAACTTTAGCACCAACATTTAGTGATTCACATGCATTTATGTGGCTACTTTGAGACCAAATGTGAAGCGATGAGGATTTAATGGAATACTTTTCCCATAGTATCGTGCCGTGTGCTCATTTTCAGATTGAGGGCTGAGGCCTATGCTAGGGTAACGAGAAAGGGACGGCCATGCTTGGCTCAATCATCGGCCTGATCTTCTTCTTCCAAGATCTAATGATATTGTGGTTTTAAGGACAGTCGATATATACAGTTGATTATAATATTAAAATTAAGGGTTCAAATGTTGAAACAAAATCCGAAAATATAGATAAAATTAAGGGTTCATTTATTTTAAGAAATGTTTCCACCATCTGATTAATAAATCTTGAAATCACAGAATTGTATGGAAATCTTTTCTCAAGATACAATAAAATTATTGTTGTTGATTTATGATTGAATAATAATACCAAAAACACTCTTTTATTTTAGAATTGGTGTGATGCAAAAAAAAAAAAAAAAAAAAAGAAAAGAAGAAGTTCCGTAAAATTGATATCTAATTACTTCATAATATAGGTATATATAGAGTTGAAGAGTCACATTTAAGATACACATTTTAATTATCACTATGCAATTTTTCGTTTTAAAATTATAAATTTTTTTTATTGAAAATTGTAGGTTTGATCTAGTAGACTTGATGTTATCTCATTCGAACGAGCTGAAAGATTGTTCGAACGAGAATGCATCTGGAGACATGTGGATGACTCATTCGAATAACCATAATTTCATTCGAATGATTATTGATGTGAATTTTCATATACTTGTACAAATTCATTTTCCATTTTGAAGTAATATTTTAAAAACCATAAATATTTAGAAAAATTCCAACATTAAATCCAAAGAAATAAATTTTATACTTTACCAATAGAGAACTTATTTTAAAAATTCGCCTAGAATCAATAACTTCAGGACAATTAAGGGTGGCAACGGGTCAGGCCGGGCCCGGGCTTTGAAAAGCCCGGCCCAAGCCCGACCAAACAAAATTTGGCCCGAGCCCGGAAAAAGCCCGGCCAGGCCCGACTCGGGCCCGGGCCAAATCAGGCCCGAATTTTTTCCAAAAAAAATTCAAATTCAAATACAATTTATATTATATAAATACATCATCAAAATTAAAAACATATAAAAAAAAATACATTCACACTATATGTAAAGACAATTCACAATTTAAATTTTACAAACAAATAAAAATACTACTTTTTTTTTACCTCAGACCGAACCGGACCAGGCTTTTCTACCACCATTAAGGACACTCCAGGACCGCTCCTAAAATGATGAGAAGCTTATTGTGCATTGCACGTGGTGTGTCCTTTTGAATTAGTCATTGATTTGCTATATATCCCTTCTTGTGCTGTCTAATTTTGCCCACAATTGAATGTGGATTCATTGTTAACTACTAGTCTACATCATTTAATTCATTGTTAAATTTTTTTTTTTTTTTTTTTTAATTTAAAACAAGGACACCTAAACCTACTCTAATGTATAGCACACCAAATATAGTGGGATTTTTTTTGTTATAAGATTTATGCGATTGTCAAATCGTTTTAAAAAAACAAGTAATAAAGCATTTATATGCACATGTTGATTGTGGTATATATATCAATTTGAAAGGAGTCTATGTGTCTCTTCTTAGATATGCTCTAATATATATATATATATATATATATTAAATATTTTTAAACATTCTCATCGTACCACGTGACGGTTTCATATTAAAGTTTTAAAATTAAACTAAAAAATCTTTTAAATAAAAATATATATTATAATTTTATAAGAATTCTATTATAAAAATAAAACATATTAGATTATCTTATTAAAATAAGAAAATACAATTAAATTATTTATAATTAACATAATCTCTACAATTATTTTTTATTATTAAATTATAAAATTAAAATATCTCTACAATTTTTTTTTTATTAAATTATTAAATTAAAATAATAATTTATAAACATAAGAAACCTATTATATAAAAACATAATTTACTATTAAAGTAAGAAACCTATTAATTATTAATTAATTAATTAATTATTATTAAATTATAAAATTAAAATAAAGACATCTACTATAATAAGAAAATATATTATAATCTATTATATATATTGTAATCTATTATATATATATCGCGCCGCGTGGCAGCTCACTATTAAATTATATTAAATAAGAAACCTATTATAATAAGAATACATTAAATTATAAAATTAAAAAATCTCTAAAATTAATTTTATTACTAAAAATTAAAATTAAAAACCTATAAGAAAATAAAAACATAATCTCATATTAAAATAAGAAACTTATTAATTTAATACGTGCCTTCTAATCTTTACAATAATTTTTTATTATTAAATTATAAAATTAAAATATCTCTAAAATTATTTGTTATTTTAAAATTATAATAATTAAAATAAGAAACCTTGGAAATCTCGCCGCCAAACCACTCGACCCGGGTTTAAGCGGAGCAGGTAAAACCTCCAGCTGTCTCAGACTCTTACAAGAAACGCACCCACTGGATTCTAACCCAGGACCTGGAGGTCAGATCAGGAGCCCTATACTACCAAGCCACGCCCTTTGGGGACTAAAATAAGAAACCTATTATAATATAAAAATAAAATCTCTATTTAATATTAAATATAAAATTAAAATATCTATATAATTTCTTATTATTAATTATAAAATTAAAATAAGAAACCTATTACAATATAAATACATAATCTTCTATTAAAATAAGAAACATATTTAATTAGTTAATTAATAATATAATTTCTTATTATTAAATTATAAAAATAAGTCCCATTAAAATTAAAACAATACATATGTGGTGCATAATCTCTATAACTAATTTTTTTATTACCTATTATATTAAAAAGATATATTGCAATCTTCTATTAATAAAATAAAAAACATATGTGACACCTAATCTGTACAATTAATTTTTTATTAGTAACTTACAAAATAAAAATAAAAAACATATTACAATATTAAAACAAGATTTTCTACTAAAATAAAATACATAAATAGTAATCGTCCACAAAAATTAGCCAATTTTTTAGTTTTTGGGTCTTTTGTTATTTGTTATTTTAATTTGAATTATTTGTATAAATTTTAATGATTTTTTTTTATTATTTATTGTGCTTTATGATGCAAACTCTGATTATTAGCTCTTGCACTGACCGTCAAGATTTCAATCTCAATAAGAAAATTTAAGCTTAAATTGAATCAATTACATTAAATTTCATTGGAATTTTCCGAAAGAAAATTAAATATTTTTAAAGTTATTTATAACAAAGAATATGTTTTCAAATAGAAGAGTAAGACGATAGAGAAACTCTAATGTGAATTATAAATACTGTTTGAGAATAGATAGACAAACAAAAGAGTCGTAAATATTAAGTATAAGTAAACTAATTGTCTCATTTAGATTATAAAACCAACTAGATTCGGATCATTTACTAGATCAATACCTAAAATCTTATTAAAATTTTTGTTGTGATATGAAATTATAGTAAAAAATATGTTTAACCAGCATAAAATGCGGGCCCTATACTTAGATTCTTAAATTTATCATATGCTACATTTTTGAGGAGATTATAATATAATATTATTTTGATAAATATTATCATATAGGTTTTATTTTTCTCAATCGAGTGCTTTAATTTCAAGAGCTTGTTTAGTTGAACACCTGAGTTCGAATCATAAAGAAGAGCCCTGAAATTTTCGAGGTCTAATGTTATTTTTATTTTGAGACCCTTTATCTGTTAATTATTTAGGAGATATAATTAAAAAAATTTCAGGAGTCATAGACGGTCGCCTCCCCCACCTTAGCTGACTATCACCGTAATAGACAGTTTTGAAGCTAAAAAAATCAATTTGGGTTTCGATCACTCCTTATCTTTTTTAAACAAAATAAATATATAAACCTTAAGAGTATTACGATATGCACATTCTTTATTATTAGGAATCTAATTAATCTATGATATTGTAATTTTAAGTTCGGTTGGGAAAACCTATTAAATGATCATGGATGTGGATCGATCAAGTTCTTGGTGCAGGACCTTGACCATATAGCTGATCGGTGATAAACACACACGTAACGTAAGCACAAAAAAAAAAAAAAAAAAAAACGTAAGCACACGTATCGCTCAAGTAGTAAAAATATCGATCCCACGAGGACTTAATTTCTACTGTTGTTATTAATTATTGATTTTATTTATTTACAGGTATCTAATTGGGGTGAGAAGAGAATGATTAATGATTGGTAGGTTGAATAAAAAAAAAAAAAAAAAACGTAAGCACACGTATCGCTCAAGTAGTATAAAAATATCGATCCCACGAGGACTTAATTTCTACTGTTGTTATTAATTATTGATTTTATTTATTACAGGTATCTAATTGGGGTGAGAAGGGAATGATTAATGATTGGTTGGTTGAATGTGGATTTGTTAAATAAATAAATAAATAAAAAATATAAAATGAAACAAAGGAAATTAATAATAAAGAAAACAAACATCTAGGGTTAAGAATCCACACAATATTATTTTAATGATGAATTGATTCTCTTATATATGTGTAATAAATCAGTTTGTTAACCTGGAACACGAAGATATGCAAAAGCCTCTATCGATGGTCAGATACAAACGCCCAAAATAACCCAATTAACTATATGTTTATGTTAACCAAGTTATCCGAATTCATTAAGTTCAAGTTCCAATTGTGGCTACCCACGCCTGACATGTATATGTCTATCCTGGAAAGAAATCTCCCCAAGGGAAATCTACCCTAAGGTGAGATCGTGAGCTATTGAATCTAAAGCTGAATCCTAAAATCAATTTTCCAAGTTCATTTTAAGTTTACTACATCAATCTTATTGGTGATCAGACAACAAGAAACATTAAGGTTAAGATTCAATAAACAAACCAAAGCATTAAACATAATATAATTAAATCAATTATTAAACTTATGAATATTGTACTTCATCACTTTCCTAGTTAAAAATAAAATATTGGGGATTAGGGGGATCCATCTTTAATATTTCAAATATAGAAATCTCACTTTATTATAATATATAAATTATCAGTGTTACCCAATTAAATCAAACCAGCTATAAAGGCGGTGTTATTATTTGTCCATAAACCATCCATATAAGCGGTAATCATCTGTCACTTAAGACCGACTATATATGCAGTGTCATATTATGTCAAATAAATAAGATCAGTCATGTAGGCGGTACAACATTAATCCATATTATTAGATTACAATTTCCATATTATAAATTAAGTGAGATTAATCTACCTTATCATATTAAAGGTTTCACCATTCCCCCAGCGGAAATTAACTACAAAACATAAAAGAAAGAAAAAGCACACAAACTATTATTACTAAAAATGAAAATACATAATTAAAATATAAAAAAAAACACACAAGATACAATCCTCAAGTTCCTTAATAGAAACCTCAAGGAAAGTATATTTTGCAAATGAAATCGGCTGGAATTTATAGGCACAAAATGTTGTCCGCGTCGTGACGCGAACTGCCTTGCGCGTCGCGACGCGCTGAGTTGGCAACGCGTTTGACACGGTTTTGTCTGGGCATCGCAATGCAGGGAAGTCTTCACATCGTGACGCGTGCACAATTGATGCCGCTTGTCGGAAGGGCTTCTTTCGGCGGGTGATGGTGATGTGTCGCGACGCGTAGACCTTTCACGTCGCGATGCAGATTGTGCGTAAATTCCTTTTTTTTTTTCGTCTAGTTTTCGTTGTTTTAGTCCCTATTTGATTCCATTGAGTGCCGAAACTTTACTTATCTGTAAAATACATAAAACACATCAAAACGTTCACAAAACCCGAGAAACCATACAAATTATTAGGTCAAATAGTGATAAATAGTGATATATTTTCTGCTCATCTGTTGGACAGTTATGACCCATAGCGTCACTATTTGTACAGATCATGGTGTTGTTGTACAAATTAACTATGTGACAAGGAGATTGCGCTCTTATCATTTGTGATTAGATCACATAGATGTATAAATGATAGGAGGTCCCTATGATTAGTTCATGGATTGAGATGATATGAGACAATATCAGTCCTCGAAGGATTAATCATTAAATATCCCTAGTTATAGTATTATCGAGACTGGACATCGATAATGTGGAATAGACTAGTATTGCACTTGTGCGCGTTGTGGGAGCACAACGACATAGTTCTCATATATTTAAGTATTGGATACTTATGCAAGTGTGATAGGAGGTTGTGTTTACCGATGGTGTGGAAACAGCTTCGCTCTGGATAGACCCCTCGAAATTCCATTGGTAGTATGACTATGTGTCTATGGAAGTACGATATCAGGGTAAGTGTATTTGGTCTTAACCTGAGACTTGCATCGTTAATACTTGCGACAATCGATATGCTTTAGTTTTGGTCGTCCAGGGCTTTATCTGGTTCTATGTACGCCTCTGCTGGGTATATTGAGAATCGTAGTGTATTGGGTGTGATGTCAAGACGGAAGTATCACTTCAGTCATAATGGAGATGATGTCACGTAGGATACGGTACTAGTGCTCTTAAGTACTGCAGTCATCGGGATATTATGACTAGGTCATGTATATCCGATAATAGAGACTAGTTACCAGACATCCGACATGTGCTTCGTACGGGTAGACACAGTTCCAGCCACAAGCCTAGCACGTGACATTCGATACTGGATCGCAATACGCAATAATACGTATACTACGCCTGACATAGATTATATATTCCAGTAAGAATATTTCGGGAGAATTGGGTGGGCACGGTGCTTTGCTAGAAGCCAACCATGTCTTGTAAATCGATAAGCACGTGGTACGAGGTACGCACGTATTCGGATAATCCAATGACCGTATTTACTGCCAACATATCCAGAGATCTCTTGGGTCGCTTCCCAAAGATTCACCGATGACAGTTGATTCGAATTAGAATTAATCTGGGATTAATTAAGAGAGAGAAAATTAATCTAGGATTAATTGAGGTATTATTTAATCTGGGATTAAATGTGTTCGGAAGAGAGAGCACGCTATTAATTTGGAATTAATCGGTAGAATAAATTTAATAGTTAAATTTGATTTTTCTATTTAATTTATTCGTATGGGCTAAAATTAATATATCGGATCTATTAATATGAATTGGATTTCGTTACGAAATTAAAGTCGGACTTTAATACGAATGAACGAATTAATTTAGAATTAATTCGTAAACGACGTTCGTAATATATGCGAGGCGTCGTTATTTAATAAATTAGATTTAATTATTTAGCGACGATTTCATTTAATCGGATTAAACGGATCCGAGCCGCGGTAAATATTCGTAGAGACATTTGAATTTTGAATTCAAATGTGGGGCCCACTTTAAATGTGGTAGTTGGGAGAGTGGTTGTCATTTATGCCATACCATCCACTTTCTAACCACCTGGAATGGTTTTGGCAAAACCATTTACCCAACCACCTTGTTTAGGTGAAAAAGGGTAAATTGGCTTTTACCAAAACCCTTCTCTCTCTCTCATTTGTGTATGCATCACACAAAACACACTTGGAACAAAATGGAAACCCTAAAATCCTCTCAATGGGCGTGAGCTTCTTGCCTTCTTCTCTTTGATTTTGTTGCAAAATCAACAAAGCTAGCACTTCATGGAATCAACTAAGGTGATAGGGAAACCAACTCAAGCTTGGAATCATCAAATGAAGGATCTTGGAGATCTTCATTCAAACAACTCAAAGCTTGGAATCATCAAAGGAATGATCTTGGAAACCAACTCAAAGCTTGGAATCAACAAAGGAAAGATCTTGGAGATCTTCTTCTTCTCAAAAATTTAAAAGCTCAAATCCATTCAATGTAAGTAATTCCGCAACTTATAATAAATTTATGAACACCTTTTCTTGCTTATTAGATCATTGGCATGTTCTAGGAACACTAACAATGGTATCAAGAGCCAATTTTAAGCATGGAAATTTTAGGGTTCATGAGACTAAAATTTGGGGCTTTTGTGTTTTGAGCATGATTTCTTCAAATTGATGCTTTGAGCATGCTTAGATTATGTTAACTTAGAGTTGTGCATGATTAGATTTGAGAAAAATTGATTGGATCAAATTTTCTATTTTTTCCTTATCTTGGCCGAAAATGGACTGCAGTGCACTGGGCAGTTTATTTTTTTTTTGTAACATGAAATGATGTGTTTTAATGCATGTTTAAATGTTGATTGTTGGTTTGATTGGATTGGAATCAAAGTCAATAAAGTTTATGTTAAAATCAAAGAGCATATTGAGCATGAAATGATGAATTTAGGATTCAATTTGTGTTGAGCATGAAATGATGTGTTTTGGCTTCAATTTGTGTTAAGCATAAATTGATGGATTAAACATGATTAATTAAGTTAATTGGTATTTTGGAAATAATGAGTTTAATTAATTAATCATGGCTAATACACTTTAATTAAAGTAATTGTGATATTGGAATATTATAATTATGTTAATAAGCCTTAATTAAGAATTGGGCTAAAAGTGTGTATTTGGGCTTAATGGGCTTGGTTTGACCAAGTTTGGTTTGGACTTTGGATTGGATCCAATTGGGCCCAAAACCAATTCCATAAAGTCCAAATACATCATTTGGCCCTTTAAAGAATTTAATTGGGCCTAATGGGCCTAAATTGATTTGTTGGCAATATGGTGATTCCTATTGGGCCTTGGCATTTTGGGTTTGATCCATTATGGCCAAAGCCCATGCCTTAAGAATCAATTAAAAGCCCATTGGACTTTAATTGAAATGACATTGGATGTTATTGGGCCTTTGAGACCCATTAAGATTGGATTCGGAATCCAAGTCTTTACGACTTATAAGTAAGTGTAAATATTTAATTTGGAATTAAATTTGGAATTAGTATTGAATACAAATAAATTGGATTTAAAGTTGTAGTTCGATATAATTCAAGAATACGTACTTTAAGTATTTATTCTTAAACGAGTTGGACTCGTGCAAATCAAATCATTGTTTGAACATTGGATGGTCATTAATTCAAAGATTAATTAATTGGATTAGATTGATTAATAACATGATTTGTATGAATACATGAATGTGTTGTATGAATAATGTATATCAGATGGATATTAGAAGGGCGAGGGCAATTTTGGAAATTGTAATAAATTTAGAATTTATTAAATTGGACCTGCGTGTCCAGCCTTTTATCTCCTTATTCTTTGTATTTCTCTTCTCACCAATTCCCCTCAATGTAAATGAGGTTTCTTTATTGTATTATGTTATTGGGTATAATTAGAATAGTTCTAGTCGGGGATAGGAAATAGAGTGATTTGTTCTACGAACAATTTGTGAGATATCCATCCGCATATCATTATTAATTTATTTATTTATCGCGCCTTATTATGCTTTTAGAATGCATGCCTAATGGTGTATGATGAGACCTAATCAAAGATAATAAATTGGTTGCCAATTTACGCGAAAAACCCTCAAACATATTAAGCGTTTTTCCTTCCGTTGAATGATTCTTACTCAAGATCCAAAGTTGGCATTGGTTTGTTGGCCAAAGTCAAGACCTTTGTCAATTGCGGATGTGTTTGAATCATGAGAGTTTTGTTCCATATCGGTGTCTTGTCCAAGTCGTGATTTGTTGGCCAAAGTCAAGATCACTTCTTGTCCATCGACATTGATTACGAAGCTTTTCATGTCAATGAGTTCCACTTAACTGAGATCATTAAGTTTGTTGTGCCAAAGCCAAGGCTTAGTTGATTCAGAGGAAAAAGGTTAGGTAATATATTCGATATATTGGCATATATAAGATATATGTTTCGGACTTGGATGTGCACCTACTAGATCTAGGAATTGGATGAGATCCAATTGATCTTAGAGATCTACCTAGTTAAGTATCATACAATTTGTTGGCCAAAGTCAAGACTGTGTGTTATTTAACGGGATCCTAGCCCACTAGGAAACTAGGTTTCCCAAGTACTCCATCGAGGGTTAGAGGCTCGCCGAAAAATAGTGGGAGGCAAGTATTAGATTTGCAATATTCGTTTAGTTACTTGCCATACACGCTCAACCAAATATCATTCATCAAATAAATTAAATATTAGTTGGACTAATATTTATTGTTGTTTTAATTAAACAGTTGGACTGTATTCAACTACTTTATTATAGTTGATTATATAATTGGATTATAGTAATCAATATATTTGAATTTTACCCCTTTTATAGTTGATTATATAATTGGATTATAGTAATCATATATTTGGATTTTACCGATCATTTATAATGATTTTATAATTGGATTATAATAATCAATATATATTTGATTTTAACCAATAAAATTGTAATAAGTTATATAGTTAGACTATAGTAATCATTACATAAGATTGTACCTGAAATCGTTGATTAAATAGTTGGACTATTAGAATCAAGATTAAATTGAAAGATTAATGTTTAAAAATTATCCTAGGGAAAATGTGTTTAAACGACTTTAATTTTCAAATGGGAATAAAATTTCAGGATGGTCCTGGAAACTAATAAGTTACTTTATTTGATAAAATAACATATTAGGCCTAAGCCCAGAGTTAAGCAAATAGTAGAGCATGATCTTTAGAAGATTCATGTGATGATAACTTTAGTGCTTATCCATTATGCTTGCCATAATGACTCCTTAATTTCTTAATCAGAACTAAGGATTAGATCCTTAAAGTATGATAATGAAATTGAAGGATCTTCATAGATCTATTCTTAGATCTTAGAAGTATTAAATTTCAATAAACAACTCGTGGAGAGTTAATGACTATTCTCAAGGAGACCAAAGTCAAAGTTTGCAATAAGGCAAGAAGCGCAAGGCGCACCTTACTTCGATATTCTCGAAGCCAAGGCTTGGCCAAAGACTTCTGGAATGTGAAAAGGTCAAAGGCAAAATCATTATAATCTTCTAGAAAGATAAAGGACATATCCCCAGATGTATGTCTAAATTATGGCAAACAGAGTCATTGAAGCGTGACTGTTATATGGACAAAGCATACATAAAGGAATTGAAGACGAGTAAGGCTCTAACTTCAAATATGTTTGTCATAAAAGTGTACACTACTAGTATTAAAATTGGATTTTAAATACTAAGTGTGATACATAAATATGCATTGATGTGCAGAATCTGCGATGAGCAGGATACTGACTTCAATTGAGATTAATCCGCGAATCGGAAAAGGGACGAAAGTCGCTGTTTTACCATAGATACCTAAGTTTAGGAACTACCCTTCGGGTGTGTACTTAAATTAGGAAACTGTTGTAATGTAACTAGTTTGACTAGAGATATTATCTCTATATCGAGTACAACTCGTTGCGAGTATACCTTTATATTCTAGAACACTAAAGTGTTTTATTTTATAAAGATGATATTGAGATAAACACATTATATGTGAATAACAGTATTTATATTTTGAATATAAATAAATCTCAAACATATAACATGACAAACAAATAGCTCAAACTGATTTGATCAGATGAGACTTATTTGTGGCAGTGTTGTCTGGGACACAATTAAACAAGACTCGTATATCCACACTTTTGAAGAGTGGATACTAGGACAGATTTGATTCCATTCAAATGAAGTCTACAAATCTAGTTTATTGGGCAAAATGCCTAAAACACCTTTACTTGGTAAAAGTATAAGTGCCACCGATCTATTAGCCATTGTTCATAGTGACGTAAGTGGGCCCATGTCTAGCTAGGCTAGAGGTGGATATGAATATTTCGTGACCTTTACGGATGTGGCATCGCGTTATGGTTGTGTTTCTTTTGAAGAACACAAATCAGAAACTTTTAGAGTTTCGACACGAAATAGACGAACAGATCGGCTAAAGTATTAAAACATCACGGTTTGACCATGATGAAAATACTTAAGCAATAAGTTTCTCATATACTTGAAAGAGTATAGTATTCTTTCAATGAGGACTCTTCCCGGAACACGTCAATTTGATGGTGTGTCCGAACAGAGAAATCGAATTTTGTTGGACATGATAAGGTTAATCATGAGTCGCTCTGAGCTACCATTTTCCTTCGAAAGGGATAAGCATTAACAGTGCAATACTTATTTTGAATAAGGTTCCATAAAAATCTGTTTGACAGATTTCATATTAGATATGAACAGGAAAGAAACCGGGCTTTCTCACTCCTGATGATTTGGGAATGCTAGGCAACGTTTGGATGATACCAAACTAGACCCAAATTTGATAAGTGTATAATGTAATTGGTTATCCTAAGGAAACCAAAGTATAGTACTTATACAACTCACTAGAGAACAATGTAATTGTTGCTCACCATGCGGTTTTCCTAAGAGGAATACCGATATGCAGTGGTAAGTGGGAGGATAGTAAAACTCGAAGAAAAATCGGGAGGTTATACTGTTCAAGGCACCAAGTCCTTAGTGGAACACAAACAGTTCATCAGGATGAAGCTATACCAATAATCTTCGAATACACAAGAACAACGTAGGTTGTAGAGAGTCAGAAAACAACCTGGGGTATGAGTTTCTGATCTCACCTCATAAAGATGTCAATCTTATTGAGGAATACGAACTGACTACGTATGAGGAAGTGATACAAGGTATCGACTCCCTATTATGGCAAAGTGCCATGAGTCCGAAATGGATTTCATGTATAACAACTATGTTTGGACACTAGTTGTTTGTACCGCAAGACATTGTGCCTATTGGTACTATATAAGTCTTCAAGGAAGACATACATGGGTGGCAGCATACCAACATACTAAGCTAGGCTTGTAGCCAAAAGATATCATTATCAACATTGTGTTGATTACAACGAAATCTTTTATCTGTTGCCACGTTAAATCCATTTGGATAATGCTTGTTGATGCTGCATGTTTCATTTATGAAATATGGCAGCTGAAC
>SKCR01022136.1:0-15163 GCA_019454045.1 Zanthoxylum bungeanum
TTAAGGGTTGATTCGATACTTGAACGGTTACAGTGCTCAAGTATTTCTATTACGAATAAAAAGATCAATATTCATTATACTTATGAGTAAATCGTTCATTAGAGAATCAATGATATTTGAGATAAAAATAATTAGAGGGGTATACCAGATATTTTGACCCTCTCTAATTATGAGATATCCTTGGAAAGTTAATGTGTATGTAGTGACTATATCGATAGATACTGATGTAGCTCGTCTTATGTAACATATCTACAATGACGAGAGTACAACTATAAGTTGTTAGTGGAATGATCTAAAGTTAATAATTCAAAATATTTAATTAATATTTTGATATTATTGAAGCTCGGAACTGTAGGTCCATTTGGTCCCCGTGGTAACTTGATATACTGTAGAAAATTATATATAATTGGATAGTTCAATTATAAACTCACATGCATTATAATTATTATATGATTAATAATTAAAGTCACACTTGAAAGTTATATTAAAGAAGTCTAACGTAAAATTTTCAAAATTAATGATTATGAAATAATCATTTACTATTTAAATTATTAAATTATATTTTACAATTTAATATAATTTTTTTGAATTTGATGAATTTGAAAATTTATTTTTAATTATGATTAATAATTAAAGTCACACTTATTGTTGTGGCTTTGTTTTTGTTCCATTTTTGTACATAAAATTTGGAAACATAAAGGGCTGATTTGGGGATAATTTTGGGTCTGTTTTGGTGCAGAAAATAACACCTGAACTGCTGCTCAATTGCAGCAAAGCAAAGGCTGTTTTCACAGTGTGAAGAATTCAGTGTTGTGAACTACTGAATATTCACTGTTGTTCAAGGAATGTTCGGTATTGCAAAATAAAATAGAAACAATAGGAAACATAAACTAAAAGGGCTGGTCAGTTTCGACATTTAGAGGGTAAAGGCAGAAAAAAATTCAAGATCGATCCCGGTGTCTAAAGTCGTTTCCGTTACTCAATGAGTCTTTTTGTAAAAAGTTCGTGCAATAGTTCCTATATGAACTCACTCCCATTGTTTCTCACTCAACATACTCAAACATACTTTTGTTGTCAGTGTATGAGCCGAAACTCAAGTGCAATGAGTCACATGTTTTTGGCATTAAACCGTTCATGCTTATCATCCCTCAATTACACAAATTTATTGAGCATATTAAAGTTTCCTTATGCAAGTATTCCACACAAGAATGACATAAATTTCAATTTCTATATAAGCATTTCATGCCTTAAATTCAATTTAATAATTCATGATGCATGCATGTTATAATACGATAAATATTATTTTTTATAAAATCCTTACTGAGAAGAACATGATAATGCAATGTCCTCACCACAGACAGAGCCAAAGATGAAGGAGATAAAAATAAGTGGTAAGATTTTGTACCTCTCAATGGGTTTTAAACTTGATACTTCAAGGTCCAATTTTGATCTGAGCCATGAAATAGGTGCTTGATAGTTTAATAAAAGTTTTTTGCAAGATTAGCATTCCGAAACTTAAGTTAGAATCTTCCTTTTTAATGATTTTATTTTTAAAAAATATCAATTTACAGTGCTTTTTCTTCTAAGAACTTTTCTATATTTCTATGTTCTATTATGAATATTTTCATATATCAGAATGTCTGACCCGTCCCATTTTTCTTCAAGTTCATTGGCTTATATAAGGAATTTTAGGTGGAAGTATCAACACGTGTCCATTGATGGACCCATGTGAGATGTATGCTGAACATCTGTCATATACAATGCTGATATGTAAAATTAGGTTTGTTTACACGTGTCACTATACATGTTAAACTAAGTTTGTATGTTAAGTTAAGTTGATTGCCATTAAAGTTCACCAATCTTAAGTGGTGGCATCATGTATTCCAGACTATTAATTTGGGATCAGAGTATTTCCGTTTCGGACCCAGGAGTACTCTCATTCTGGAATATTTCAATTCCAGAGCCCAGAGTACTCTCATTCCGGAGTACTTCCACTCCGAAAAATACATGTATTCCAGAAACTACTTCCACTCCGGAAAATACTTCCACTTCGAAGTACTTCTATTCCGGAAAATACTTCTACTCCAGAGTACTTCTACTCCAGAAAGTACTTATACTCTGGAAAGTACTTCCATTCCAGAGTACTTCCACTTCGGAAGAGTGATGTCACTCCGAAATCGTGTCTGAATTTCAATTTTATTAAGGAAATTTGTTGAGGAAGATTCATTATAATAGCGACATGTGGCCAATAGAGTAGAGTTAAAATTATGCACCTATAATTCATAATTCAAGGACCGCAACTAAAATACAAAATCATATTGAAGACTTTTATTGACTTTAGTATGTTGTCAAAATAATCATTTATTAACTTTTCATAAACATCTTTGAATTTGTACCATAGACGAGAACTATATTTGTGTGATTGTCCTAGGTTTATTATCGAGCAGCAGTGAGATGATATTAACTCTTTAATATTTCATCTATATGATATCCTACGGACCATGGTTGAACTCCTAGCAGTATGTCATGGCTTATAGTCGATAAATGAAGTGGGAAAACACATGATCTCATTCCTTCTGATATTTTTTGTTCCTTATCGAGTCTGAGATTATGGTTAGGTCAAATCCTTACTACTCGACATATTTCAAAACTTGATCTCGTGGATTTGATATATCTAAGATATCGACTGTTTTGGCCAAAATTTATATCCACATCTTTGAGTTTCCATGGAACATATCTAGTCTTTATTATCAAAGCTATCAGATCCTTTCTTAAAGCACATATGACTTCGTACGTTATTAGCTCAAGACCATCTATCATTTATTTATAGGGCGTGGCTAGTCGAATGATGATATACTAGTGAATCATGAGTACTATCGTACAAGTCAACATGTGATCTCAGGTCAGAAAATATAATGACACTAATTTATTATTAAGAAGATCAATGACCTTAGATAATATTATCATGTGATCTTACGCTTCTGTGGTCGTGTTTGATATTTCATTTTACCAATGAAAATATCTATTATTCGTGTCCTTATGATATGAGATTTAGCATCCATTCTATTAACATCAAATATCAATTTAGGCGACACACAATAATATTGGTCGAGGGATATATTATGGTTTTGTATAATAATCACATTTTACCAAGAACTTAATTTGAGACTTATTCATATAAATATTATTGAATATTCATCTGACATAATATTTCGGGACATGCATATAAAATATGAATGTAACGATTTGTAGAAAATAAATTCTTTTTATTAATAAATAATAAACTATAATACAAAATATTTTTCTTAAATAATAGTATCCATAACATGTTTTAGGATATACATTCTAATAAAAGCAAGATCGGAATTGACAAATCTCAACACGTCCCAACTGATTGTCAACTCTACTCATGTCTCCAACTAGATGTATATTTTCATTTATTATATATTAACGTAACTTGTACTTTTTAACAAATACCCACCCACATCAAAAATATCCCTTATATTTAAACCTTTAACAAATATCACATCTCAAATTAAATGTATCCCTTATATAAAGGGAAATTATCAACGATCTATCCAATTTTTTATGAAAATTCGAAAAAAAAATACTCATTTGAAATTTATCAACTATCCATCCTAAGTTTTTAAAAGGGATATCTTCCATCTAAAAATTAATAATTGTGAATATTTTATAATAAAAAACTAGTTATGAAATAACACTTTACACCCTTTTAACAATTGAGTGGAAAATGTCCCTTTTCATAATTATGGGGACAATTAAAAAAAACGATGTATTTTAACCTTTAACTGGTTAACCCACTCCAATTCCCGGGCGTGGCTTGGAGTGTACGATTTAGGATCTCACCTTGAAGTCCGAGTTCAAATTCAGGGAGGCGATTCTTATAAGAGCTTGAGACAATCCGATATTTTACATTGCTTAGACTTAAGAACCCGAAAGTGATGATTTTTGGCCCGACGAAATTTCTAACAATTTCCAAAAAAAAAAGCTCTCATCCAAACCTCATAATTAAATATATCCATCATATTAAATATTCCGTTATAATTTGTTGGACCAAAATTGGGCCAAGGATAAAACCGTCTTTTACCTTAAAGCCCAATATAGTATACAAAGCCCGAAAATAAAGACTAGGCCCAAAAGATTTCTGTATTATTGTATTACAACTAAGTCATAAGCTTAAATACAAAACCCCCTAATTATATCAACTACTCTTCTCCTACTTTGCCCGACACAAAACTTATTCCCACCTGCTCAGACTTTCTATCAAATGCATAAGGCACGTGGTGGGACTTACGCCAGCTGCCAAGGATGATAATTTTCATCTATAAATAGGAACGAAATTCGAGAAATAAGGCAGAGCTTCACTTCTTTCATCCAAGTCTGATACATTTTATTCAGATACTGGTTCTATTTCCCATTTCTAAAAGCATTTGTCATCGCCCTCACGGCCATCCAAACAAAGTTGAGGCAATAATAAACCTCAACTTCACTTTTTTACATATTTACTGATCATTTCATACTACTGACTTGGGCGTCGGAGTGTCCCCGGTACCTACCACACCGGTGGGCAGTCTAACCCATTCATTCTTCTTTGTTTTGCAGGATCGCTAGTGCCCCCAATTTACAAATTCTGATTGTGGACCTCGGCCGAATTCCAGCATCCACAATTTGGCGCCCACCGTGGGGCCCTAGCGATAATTTGCAGACGAAGATTTTGTATTCTACCAACACTCACAGCTTAGTCACTCATGGCTTCAAGCAATGAACAGACACCTGATCCAGTGGCATCACAACTGGCCATGCTACAGGAAAGATTGAAAGCTTTGGAAGAGGAAAATCTAACCATACGTAATTCCAACATGAACCTTCAGAAACAGTTGGAATTAGTTCCATCACTATCCCGGCATCATGATATCTCAGATCAGCCCAATAACCGTATCACTCCAGCTAATCTTGGGAGCATTCAACGAAACAACAGATAACATTCCATCAAATGATGAGGACCAGAGGGACCTGCCAAATTCTCCCATCAACCAAGCTCAACAAGTTGCCATCGCTATGAGAAGGGAAATGAAGGAATTTAAAGAAGCGATCATGTCCAGCCTACCAGGAGTGAAACTACCAATAAAGAAGAGCAGAGCTGGAACCATTTCTGACACCCCCTTCACGGAAAACATCACATCCGTTGAGTTACCACGGAAGTTCAGCCCACCAGACATGAAACTATATGATGGATCCACTGACCCAGACGACCATGTCATCCATTACAAATACAAAATGATGTCAACTGGCTTAGCTCCTCTTCAATGGGAAGCAGGTATGTGCAGAGGATTTGGAGAAACTTTGGGAGGCCCTGCCCTTACGTGGTTCATCAACCTACCATACAGATCCATCAAGTCCTATCAACAGTTAGCAGACAAGTTTGTGGAGCATTTCGCCAGCTCTTGCAAACTTGAAAAAACTACTGACGACCTTAGTACCATCCAGCAACGGAGGGGAGAATCCTTGCGAAGCTACGTGGCCCGCTTCAACAAGGAGAGGATAACAATTCCAGATCTACATCAGCCGACAGCTGTGGAAGCTTTCAGAAACGGGTTACTTTGTGATAGCGGACTCTATAAAAAGTTAACCAAATTTCGATGCTACACGATGGACCAGGCCATGGCACGAGCTCAAGTCGAAATCAGATGGGAAGAAGACAAGAGGAATAAAAGGAAAGATAATTCCTCCAATGTGCAGAATGAAAGAACGCCTCACACTTCCAAACGACATAAAGAATTTGCAAGAATGATACCCAGGCATCATTCAGAGAAGAGGAGTCACCCAAGGAAAGAACATCAGCCCCTCCGAAGAGACTTTGATCGAAGACCTCTGCCATACAAAGCCCAGGAAGGAGTTCTGGTGGAAAAGCCAAGACTCCCAGATTACAATTTTTCTATTTCTCCAGGAGAATTAGTTTTGGTACTAAAAAAGATGGGAAATGAAGTAAGATGGCCTCCACGCAACAGAGAAAGCTTCAAAAAGAAAGACACAAGTAAATGGTGTGAATTCCATCGAGACTACGGCCATACAACGGCTGAATGTGTGGCATTAAGATTAGAAGTCCTCGAGCTGCTGAACAAGGGGTTTCTAAGGGATTTACTTACAGAAAAAGGGAAAGCTACCTTCGCTCAGAGAAGTGAGGGGATGGACATGAAGAGGCACCAATTCCACCTCCACCAATCGACAACACAGTGAATTTCATTTCAGGAGGATCGAAGATCAGTGGAGTTTCATATTCAGCGGCCAAACGACATGCCAGGGCTATCATGTCAAACACTCATCATTCCATAGTATCTATAGAGAAAAAGTTTACAAACCTGATGATCGAGTTTCCAGACGACAGCAATTTCGGAAGTATGAACCCTCATCATGATGCTTTAGTGATCTCCCTACAGGTGGCGAATTTTATGGTCAAACGGATTCTGGTAGATACGGGATCTTCAGCCAACATCATCTTTGCAACCGCCTTAGCGGATATGGGAGCTGAACTGGGGAAAGTTAACAAACGAACAACGGTGTTAATCGGATTCAGTGGTGAGCAGAAATTTACTTTGGGAGAAATAAGTCTTCCAGTCTACGCAGGAGGAATCAACCAAATGACTACTTTCCTAGTCCTGGATTGTCCTTCTGCCTACAATCTTATCATCGGTAGGCCATGGATTCATGAAATGAGGGCTGTGTCTTCCACTTATCATCAAACTCTAAAGTTTCCAACGAAGTGGGGGGTTCAGGAAATAAGGGGTGACAGGACTGCCTCGAGAGGATGCTACCAGACAACAATGAAAGCTAAGATCCATTCAGCATAGCAATTACAGAGCGGACCTCATTCTTTGGAGCCTACACTTCCAAGTATTGAAGAATTGGATGAGGTCCAAATTCATTCAGAACATACAAATCACAAAACTCAAATAGGCGCAAATCTTGATTCTAAGCTTCGAGCAGACTTGAGCGAATTTCTACGAAAACAACACGACCGATTCGCATGGTCGCATGAAGACATGACAGGGATTGACCCTGGGTTGATCACCCATCAACTCCACGTAGATCCAGACTACCCTCCAGTCCGGCAAAAAAGAAGGAAGTTCGTTCCCCAGAAAGAATCAGATTATTGATGAAGAAGTCCAGAAATTGTTACAAAATGGTGCCATTAAAGAAGTGCAGTTCCCAGACTGGTTAGCCAATGTGGTGGTAGTACGAAGAAAATGGAAAATGGAAAGTGGAGAGTTTGTATTGACTTCACAGACCTGAACAAAGCATGCCCGAAGGATTCTTTCCCATTGCCACATATAGATCAAATGGTTGATGCTACAGCCGGACATGAATTGTTAAGTTTCATGGATGCATATTCTGGATACAACCAAATCCTTATGCATTCAGACGACCAAGAGAAGACAGCCTTTGTGACCAACAAAGGCATTTTTTGTTACAAAGTAATGCCCTTCGGCCTCAAAAATGCGGGAGCTACGTATCAAAGAATGGTCAACAAGATGTTCTCTCAACAGATTGGGAAAACAATGGAAGTTTATGTAGACGACATGCTAGTGAAATCTTCGAGATCTGATCAGCATCTGCAGCACTTGGAGAAGCATTCAACATAATGAATAAGTATGGGATGAAGTTGAACCCAACAAAATGTGCATTTGGAGTAGCCTCTGGGAAGTTCTTGGGATATGTTGTCACGCGACGAGGCATTGAAGCAAATCCTGATCAAATCAAATCCATACTTGAAATTCCTCCCCTACCTGCCCAAAAGATGTCATGCGGCTAGCAGGAAGAATTGCTGCTTTAAACAGATTCATCTCCAAGTCTACAGACAAGAGTTTTATGTTCTTCTCAGCCATTAAGAAAGCAAAAAACTTTGAATGGACTCCAGCCTGTGAAGAAGCTCTTAAAGAACTCAAGCGGTACTTAACGTCACCACCATTGTTGTCAAAACCACTCGACAACGAAAGACTTTTCCTGTACTTAGGAGTCTCAGATCAAGCTGTGAGCGCTGTCTTGATCAGAGAAGAAAACAGCACCCAACTTCCAGTCTACTACGTAAGCAAGGCATTGCTCGATGCGGAATCACGTTACTCACATTTGGAAAAACTAGTATTGGCTTTGGTAATGTCAGCAAGGAAGCTACGACCCTACTTTCAAGGACACCCGATCACAGTTTATTCAGAGTATCCCCTAAGGAGCATTCTTCATAAGCCGGAGTTGTCTGGAAGATTAACGAAATGGGCGGTCGAATTGGGAGAACACGACATCACTTACCAGCCCAGAACAGCAATCAAATCTCAAGCGTTGGCTGACTTTGTTGCTGACTTCAGTCTCAATCAGAGGGTTTCGATAGATGTAGAGAAGTCAGTTCAATCCAGACCACATCACTTTGGAAGCTTGCAGTCGACGGTTCCAGCAATAAGAAAGGATGCGGTCTTGGAGTGGTGATCACTACTCCGATGGAGATATACTACGTCAAGCAATCAAATGTGGCTTCAGGGTTACAAACAATGAGGCAGAGTATGAGGCATTGATAGCAGGAATCAGTTTGGCTAAAGAACTTGGAGCAAGTAGAATAGAAGTGATATCAGACTCTCAACTGATAGTCAACCAACTCCAAGGTTCATATCAAGCACGAGATCCTCAAATGTCATCCTACTTAATGAAAGTGAAAGAAATCCAGTCGACATTTGAAGAATTTACAATAACCCAAGTTCCGAGAAGCGAGAATACTCAAGCAGACGCATTGGCTACCCTTGGATCGACGATGCATGGGGATAAACCACAATCCATTCCGGTAGTGTATTTGAATTGGCCAGCAATTTGGAAAGAGAGCAAGGAGATCACCACCATCACATCAAACGACTCATGGATGACGCCACTCATGAAATATTTGCAAGAAGGACTACTTCCAGAAGACAAAACTGAAGCAAGAAAGATTCAGAGACAGGCAGCAAGATTTACCATATTCAACGGACAGTTATTGAAAAGGTCATTCTCTGGACCCTACTTAAAATGTCTTACTCATGATCAAGCACAGCATGTATTGTCAGAATTACATGAAGGAGAATGTGGAAATCATTCTGGAGGACGTAGCCTCGCTTTACGCGCCCATTCGACTGGGTATTATTGGCCAACTATGAGAATTGATTCAGCTAATTATACGAAGAAATGTGAGAAGTGTCAAAGGTTCGCCCCGATTTCACATCTCCCTCCTGAGAAATTAAATCCCACTCTCTCCCCGTGGCCATTCATGAAATGGGGAATGGATATTGTGGGAAAGCTACCAACCGCCCCTGGACAACGAGTCTACATGCTGGCTTTAACGGATTACTTTTCAAAGTGGATTGAGGCAGACTCTTTCGCCAAGATACGAGATAAAGAAGTTCAATCATTTGTCTGGAAAAACATCATATGTCGATTCGGCATTCCCAAAGAGATTGTGACTGATAATGGTTCACAATTTATCAGCAATCATTTCCAAGACTTCTGCAAGAATTGGGGGATCAAATTAAGTTTTTCAACCCCTCGATTCCCACAAGCTAATGGTCAAGCCGAGTCTTCCAACAAGACAATTTTAAACACTCTAAAGAAAAGATTAGAAAAAGCAAAAGGAGCCTGGGCGGATGAACTACCTGGAGTCTTATGGTCCTATAGGACGACTATCCGTTCCTCCACAGGAGAAACTCCTTTCTCTCTTGCATTTGGGACAGAAGCGGTGATACCAACTGAAGAAACCATGCCATCTCCCCGTTACCAATGGCTCAGCGATGATGCGAATCAACAACTTATGAATTTTAACCTGGAAACAATTGAAGAATTGAGGGATCGTGCATCCATTCGACTAGCGGCGCATCGACAAAGAATGACCAGATATTTCAACAAAAATGTCAGAAGCAGAACATTCAAGGAAGGGGATTGGGTACTACGAAGAGTGTTTCAAAATACAAAAGAAATTGGAGATGGAAAGTTGGGGCCAAATTGGGAGGGCCATACATCATCACAAGAGTTGTTGGACACGGAGCCTACAAATTACAAACAACCGAGGGGAGACAAATTCACAACAGTTGGAATGCAATTCACCTTAAGCGATTTTACCGGTAATTTATGCGTGCATTTATTTAAATTTGAAGTTCAAAGTGGTTTACTACTTTATGTATTGCGATTCGACTTAATAACAAGACCCGTTTGAAATATTATCCCAAAATATCATTAAGTCATTAAATTGTTCTACAAAAGGCGATAACAAAAAGTTAAAATTACAAAAAAGAAATTCAAATTTCCGGAGCAGCTTCTTCCGGAATACGTTCAGCAACAACTTCAGGCGCAGGAATTTCTTGAACTTGACCAGTCGGCTCAACCTCCATTCGACTAAGTTCTTCATTCTTCTTGTCCATCTCTTGAACTCCAGCCGCTTCATTGGCGTCAGTTATTTCTTTCTCAGCCACTTTAGAGTCGACTTCTTCACCTTTCTCTTCCTCATCACCCTCGTTGGAAGAAGAAATTCCTGCCAGTAATCGATCATACTCTTGAATCCATTTCTCTGGTTCCCAAGCTGCGGTATTCCCTTCAAGGAAATCCTTCATCAGATTACTTCGTTCTTTCATCATAGATTCGAGAGCAATCCCTTCAAGATGCTCAAGTAACTCATCATTCTCCTTCTTTACATTTTCAAATGCATCCTTATAACCTCCAATTGTAACCTCAGAAGTTTCCCTCTCCATCTTAAGAGTAGCCTTCACCTCCTTCAACTCCTTCCAATTCTTCATTCTTTTTTCCAAACGACTTCATTTGGACCATCTCTCTTTTTCATTGCTGCGAATGATTTTTCCATTTCTCTTTGCTTCCTGAGATTCGATTCGACATACCGTTGCATGTGTAAGTTACACTCCATTGCCTGAAAAAAGCATTCGATTAGAATCCATTCTACAAATTATAATAAAAACTTTTATTTACTTTCTTACTTGGTAATTTAGAGCCGCAGCCTTCTTCATTGACTCGACGGGGCCTATTTTGGATAGCCTTTGCTCATCCTCTTCCAGCAAAGCTTCTTGATAAAAGGGTCAAGGCTTGATGGGTCAGAAATTGCAGTCGACCCTGATGGAATCCTGACAATTATATTGTCAATGTCCTCACTTTCAACCGCTTTCCTTTTTCCCCTTTGACAATGATTTCAGTCGACTGCCCTTTAGCCTTGGGAGTTCCAGTCGACACAACCTGTTGTAATTCAGGAACCTCCACCTCTGGCTCCTTTATCTTAAGCTTCCTAGCCTTCTTTCGGCTTTTTAATTCATCAATTGATGCTACCTTTATTGGTCTCGACATCATGTCCTCTGCGCATAAAATTTCTTTTGGAGTTAAAGTCTTTATAAACAACACCTTTCCGTATAAAGCTCGAATCGACCAAGTACAGTAGATGACTTCCAATACGTGTTTACAAAGTGCCAAAGGGGTAGATGTACCTTCTGATTCGAAGATTTCTTTCCACACTAATGTTGCCCTTAATCTCTTCTCTACCAAGACTATTCTCCAATCTCTTTGTTCGACGGGAAGGGCAAGAAGAGCTTTAGTATTGGATAAAATTTGAGGAGTTTTGTCGAATAAACTGTTTCGAAATGGACCTGCAAAACAAACAATCCACACATTAGCGTCAAACGACAACAACATTGATAAGTTATCAATAATAGAAGAAACTGATACTCACTAAATACACTCCAATATTCTGAGACACGACCCATTCCTGTCGACCCAAAGATACCCTCATTCCTCACAAAGAAAAATAATCCGACTGCCATTACCCCTATCATTCGTTGGAAGCCCCATTACTATTTGTTCTCTCTTACGACGAAGAAGATACAAAGTATACCTCCCTTTTCAGTTAAGTGCTCCTTTAGGTAGTATGAGTATACTACATCCTTCACCTCAAAGAACAACCCTTGTTCAAATGCTAAGCATTCAATCGACAATAAAATCCTCCAAGCGTTCGGCATCAGCTGTGAAGGAGCGATCCCATAATGATCCAAAACTTCCCAAGCTAACCTCGGAATGGGGAATCTAAGCCCATTAGAAAACGGTACTACATAAAATCCAATCCACCCAGGAATTTATAGTCGATTCTTTCAGTCGGCATGGGTACTCTCAACTCCATTGATCTAGGAAATCTGTACTTACTCCTAATTTCCATCAGCATACCAGCCGTCATTCGACTAGCTGGGTTCTTGGTTAGCAAGTTGGTTGGCTCACTTGTGCTCACTGCTCCACTAAACTCCCCAACTGCTGCCAATGATCTAATAGGAATTGCATGCACAGGAATTTCACGCGACAAAACGGTAACAGGTCCCTCCTCGGGAAATTCTTGACGCGACCAGTCCCTTAATAATTTTCTTCAGTAGATTCACTCGACGATACTTCTACAAATTTATCAATCTGCTCACCTAAACTTTCTAAGATTCTCCACTCGACATATTCTACTCGACAAGTTTACAAACAAATAATTTCTAAGATTTAGGTTTCTTAAGGATCAAATTCTACTCACCTCTCCAAACACAAATCCACCAAATAGCGTATGATTCAAAAGATCAAACAACCTAATTTAGCTAAGAACAGTTTGAAGCTACTCTATGAATATTCAAAGGAAAAGAAGAACGCGAAGAAAGTTTTGAAGAGTACCTTGGAGCCTTGAAGTTTTTCCCCAACTTGTTGATCTTGTGAATGGAGCAAATGAACCCATCAAGCCACTCTTATACTACTTCTTTTGGCGGTTCTTTTCCCGCCAAAAGACTCCTCGTTATTCGCGTTAGGTTTTACTTCATTAAACGACACGTGGAAGATCTAGGAAATATAAAATATTTCGTCGAATAGAATGATGAATACTGGATTATCACAACTTGACATCACTTGCTCTCAGCAACAAAATTCTCTTCACAACTGCCTTCACCATTTGACACGACATCATTAGATATGAAGGTTGCTTTCATTCAAGAAAAAACAAATTGGCAAACCCGGTGCATGCCTCATAATCACTCGACACATGACAAATATATTGAATAGATTATGCATTCGACACATTTCAAGTGGAACTCCTGAATCTACATTCGGTTCAGTCGACCAAGGGACATTCCAAATGACTTGTGAAGTCAAGTTGAATTCCTGAACCTACATTCGGTTCGGTCGACCAAGGGACATTCCCCATGACTTATGAAGTCAAGTTAAACTCCTGAACCTATATTCGGTTTAATCGACCAAGGGACATTCCCCATGACTTGTGAAGTCAATTGAAACTCCTGAACCTATATTCGGTTCAGTCGACCAAGGGACATTCCCCATGACTCTTGTGAAGTCAAGTTGAATCCTGAACCTACATTCGGTTCAGTCGACCAAGGGACATTCCCCATGACTTGTGAAGTCAATTGAAACTCCTGAACCTATATTCGGTTCAGTCGACCAAGGGACATTCCCCATGACTCTTGTGGAGTCAAGTGGAACTCCTGAACTACATTCGGTTCAGTCGACCAAGGGACATTCCCCATGACTTGTGAAGTCAAGTTGAACTCCTGAACCTATATTCGGTTCAGTCGACCAAGGGACATTCCCCATGACTCTTGTGAAGTCAAGTTAAACTCCTGAACCAGCATTCGGTTCAGTCGACCAAGGGACATTCCCCATGACTCTTGTCGAGTCAAGTGTATCTCCTGAACCAACTTCCAGTTCAGTTGACCAAGGGACATTCCCCATGACTCTTGTCGAGTCAAGTAGAACTCCTGAACCAGCATTCGGTTCAGTCGACCAAGGGACATTCCCCATGACTCTTATGGAGTCAAGTGTATCTCCTGAACCAACTTTCGGTTCAGTCGACCAAGGGACAATCCCCGTGACTCTTGTCGAGTCAAGTAGAACTCCTGAACCAGCATTCGGTTCAGTCGACCAAGGGACATTCCCCATGACTTGTGAAGTCAAGTTGAATTCCTGAACCTACATTCGGTTCAGTCGACCAAGGGATATTCCCCATGACTTGTGAAGTCAAGTTAAACTCCTGAACCAGCATTCGGTTCAGTCGACCAAGGGACATTCCCCATGACTCTTGTCGAGTCAAGTGTATCTCCTGGACCAACTTTCGGTTCAGTCGACCAAGGGACAATCCACGTGACTTTTGTCGAGTCAAGTAGAACTCCTGAACCAGCATTCGGTTCAGTCGACCAATGGACATTCCCTATGACTCTTGTCGAGTCAAGTATATCTCCTGAACCAACTTCCAGTTCAGTCGACCAAGGGACATTCCCCATGACTCTTGTTGAGTCAAGTAGAACTCCTGAACCATCATTCGGTTCAGTCGACCAAGGAACATTCCCCATGAGTCAAGTCGAACCAAAGTCAATGACTAAAACTTCCTCTCGCCAGATGACGCATGCGATATATTCCAGAACCCACGTTTTGCACATACTCTTATAAAATGTGATACATTCTTATCACATGCTTTTATGATCAATGTCATACGACGTAAAAGTATATACTCTCTAAGACAAAAAACTTTTTGACTTAGAGAGTAAGGGACAAACTGTTTGGACCAAAATTGGGCCAAGGATAAAACCGTCTTTTACCTTAAAGCCCATATAGTATACAAAGCCCGAAAATAAAGACTAGGCCCAAAAGATTTCTGTATTATTGTATTACAACTAAGTCATAAGCTTAAATACAAAACCCCCTAATTATATCAACTACTCTTCTCCTACTTTGCCCGACACAAAACTTATTCCCACCTGCTCAGACTTTATATCAAATGCATAAGGCACATGGTAGGACTTACGCCAGCTGCCAGGGATGATAATTTTCATCTATAAATAGGAACGAAATTCGAGAAATAAGGCAGAGCTTCACTTCTTTCATCCAAGTCTGATACATTTTATTCAGATACTGGTTCTATTTTCCATTTCTAAAAGCATTTGTCATCGTCCTCACGGCCAACCAAACAAAGTTGAGGCAATAATGACCGGCGTAAACACACACGTATAACGCAAGCGCACGTATCGTTCAAGTAGTATAAAAATATCGATCCCACGAGGACTTATTTCCTACTGTTGTTATTAATTGTTGAATCTATTTAATTACAAATATCTAA
>SKCR01022137.1:0-15177 GCA_019454045.1 Zanthoxylum bungeanum
CCGACGAGCCGGGATCGGGAAACCCATAGGCGCCTCTTCCACCTCTCATTCCCGCCGTTTCCGGCGTCACCACAGTCGCCGCCGGCCACCCAAGTGGGCGTCATGGTCCGGCGCCTGATTCTGGCTGGTCGCGCCGGCCAGAGGCGGCCGGCAGGCCGCCGGCGCGACCAGCAAAGTACAAGGACGAAAATTTGGGCGTGAGGGTCGGGTGAGGATAAATGAAGAAGTTTGGTCCATCTGCAATTAAGCCAAACTATGAGGCTTTATATACTACCATGGAAAGTATCAGTTTGGTCCCTGCGAATTTGCAAATCAGCCCCTTATCTAGAACCTTCTGGAATATCGCAATTTCGGAGCCCTTCTGATGCGATTCTCGAAAAGTGTTCAACACGAAAGTTGTTCGTATCGGAAACACGAGTCCAACGGTCCAAAAATCAGCTCGATCGGAGTTCGTTTGCCCTATTCGTGTCCAAAACCAGAAACTTTACGCATTATTCGAAAATCGCGTAACCGACTTTTGATCCCACGCGTTTTCCAACGCGACTAAAATTCATTATCCATTATTCCGACTCATATAACATAGTTCGAACTCTTATTTCTCAACATTATCATGATCCAAGACTAAAACAATCGTCCGGGAATCTCCTGGAACAGTTCTGAAAATCCGGGATGTTACACAAGCTTTGTGTATTCCAAGCTCTTTGATGGTTTCCCTATCACCTCTTTATGATCCCTTGAAGGTGCTAGCCTTGTGTGTGAATTTATGTTCCAAACAAACACAATTTCTTCAAGTTTTTGCAACAAAAATGAAGAAATGGAGAGCCCAAAACTGTTTCAGGTTTCGGCAATGTGAGAGAGAGAAGAGAGTTGTGTTATTAATTTTTGTTACCAAAAATCAATTTATATTTATGCCATAATATTTATTAAATTAATAATAAACTTATGACACAAAACTTGCAATGGCTTAGAGTGTCAAACACTCAAACTCCATGCAAAACCATTGAGTGTATTGTACACTATCACCATGCAATGCATTAACAATTAAATAATGCATATAATGACATGTGTCATATGGGCCCCACACGTTTCCAAATGAAAGTGGGCCCACGTGCACTCACGCGTTCGGGTTCGATATTTCCGAAATACCGAACTTACATCGCGACGTTAATTAAACCGAATTTAAATAAATAATTGCCCCTGGCGAAATTATTATTTACGTCGCTAACGAATTAATTCTAAATTAACTCGTATGCCCGAATTAAAATCTAATTTTAATTTCGCGTCGAAATCGAATTTCGATTATTATATCGAATATAATAATTTTATCGATTAATTTCAAATTAATCGTTCTCTCTCTAAATAAGGCACTTTATCCAAGATAAAGTTTCTCCGCAATTAATCCAAGATTAATTAAGTCCGAATCAAATATCATAGGTGAATCTTCAGGAAGCGACCCAAGAGATCTCCGGATATGTTGGCAGTAAATACGGTCGTCGGATAATCCGAACACGTACGTACCTCGTACTATGTTCTTACCGATTCACAAGACAAGGTTGGCTTCTAGCAAAGCGCCATGCCTACCCAATTCTCCAGAAATATTCTTATAGGAATATAAGATCTATATCAAGCGTAGTATACCGTAGTATTGCGTACATCGATCCAGTATCGGATGATCACATGTTAGGCCTGGGGCTGGAGATGTGTCTGCCCCGTACGAAACATATATCGGACATCAAGCAACTAGTCTCTTTAAATCGGACAATCCTGACCTGGTCATATCGTCCCGACGGTTGCAACTTTTATAGAGTACTAGTTCTGTGTCCTGCGTGATCATCACCTCCATATGTCTGAAGTGATACTTCCATCTCGACATCACATCCAGTACACTACGATTCTCGATAAACCCAGAAGAGGTGTACACAGAACCGGTAAGGTCCCCAACCACCAAAACCAAAGTTTACCAATTGTCGCAAGTACTAGCGATGTAAGTCTCAAGTTAAGACCATATACACCTACCCTGATGCGGCCTCCCATAGACACGCATACATACTACCAATGGGATTCCGCGGGGTCTATCCAGAGCGAAGCTGTTTTCCGTACCATCGGTAAAACACAACCTCCTATCGCACTTGCATAAGTATCAATACTTAAATATATGAGAACTATGCCGTTGTGCCCTCACAACGTGCACAAGCGCAATACTAGTCTATTCCGCATTATCGATGTCCGATCTCGATAATACTCCGACTAGGGATATTCAATGATTAAACCTTTATGGATTGATACTGTCTCATATCATCTCAATCCGGTATTAATCATATGGACTTTCGCCATTTATATATCAAAGTAAATAATATTACAAAACGGCAAAAGGAAATTTCATTATCACATAGTTAATTTTGTACAATAATACAATATCATTTACAAACAGTGATGCTATGCGACATAATGTCTAAAAATCTCCCACTTGGCCTATAGCCAGTCACTCAAGCATCTAATACCCCAACTATGTATGTGTCGTTCAAAAACTTGCTGAAGAACAGCCTTCGTCAGCGGATCTGCAATGTTGTCATCTGATGTGACCTTCTCGACTTTTACATCGCCACGATGTATAATCTAACGAATCAGATGGTAACGTCGAAGAACATGCTTGGACCGTTGATGAGACCTTGGTTCCATAGCCTGCGCTATAGCCCTGTTATTGTCACAATACAATGGAACGAGCTCAGCTGCTAACGGAACTACTCCTAATCCGATTAGGAACTTTCGGATCCAAACTGCCTCCTTTGCTGCTTCAGATGCAGCGATGTACTCCGCTTCTGTTGTTGAATCGGCAACAGTATCTTGCTTGGAAGATTTCCAGCTCACTGCTCCGTTATTCAAACAAAAAATGTACCCGGATTGCGACTTGTAGTCATCCTTGTCGGTTTGGAAACTTGCATCGGTATACCCAGATACCGCAAGTTCTCCACCTCCATAAATTAAGAAAGCATCCTTAGTTCGTTTAAGATACTTAAGGATATTCTTAACTGCTATCCAGTGACCTTCACCTGGATCGGCCTGATAGCGACTGCACATGCTCAAAGCATATGAGACATCAGGTCGTGTACATATCATGGCATACATGATCGATCCGACTGCCGAGGCGAACGGTATCCGACTCATGTTGTGTCTCTCTTCCTGAGTCTTAGGACACATGTCCTTAGACAGAGAGGTACCACGTACCATTGGAACCAATCCCCTCTTGGATTGTTCCATGTTGAATCGCTTCAACACTTTATCAATGTATGTACTCTGGGAGAGTCCAAGCAGCTTTCTAGATCTATCCCGGTAGATCTTTATTCCAAGAATAAAGGCTGCTTCTCCCAGATCTTTCATGGAGAATTTTAATGAAAGCCAAGCTTTCACCGACGTTAGCATGGGAATGTCATTGCCTATAAGCAATACGTCGTCGACATAAAGGACAATAAAAGTAAGTGCTCTCCCACTAACCTTCTTGTATACACAAGGGTCATCTGCGTTTTGCACGAAATCATATTCTTTTATGATCTCATCAAAATGCTGATTCCATGACCGTGATGCTTGCTTCAATCCATAAATGGATCGATTTAACTTACAAACCTTGTTTGCAAGTCTTGGTACGATAAAACCGTCAGGCTGTTGCATAAAACATCCTCCAAAAGGTTTCCGTTAAGGAAAGCGGTCTTAACGTCCATCTGCCATATCTCGAAGTCGAAATATGCAGCTATTGCAAGCATTATCCGCATGGATTTAATCATGGCAAGGGTGAGAAGGTTTCGTCATAATCAATTCCATATTGTTGACGATACCCCTTCGCTACAAGCCTAGCTTTGTACGTTTGTACGTTGCCATCCATGTCGGTCTTCTTCTTGAAGATCCATCTGCATCCAATAGGCTTTACGCCTTCTGGTGCTTCAACTAGTGTCCAAACTTGGTTGGCGTACATGGAATCCATCTCAGACTTCATGGCTTCTTGCCATAAAGCGGAATCGATATTTTGTATCGCTTCCTCATACGTAGCCGTTTCATTATCCTCAATAAGATTAAATCTACATGAGGTGAGATCAGGAACCCATACCTCTCAGGTACTGTTCTGACTCTCTCCGACCTACCGGTCCTTGTGTATGTGAAGTTGTGGTTACAAGGGATCCCGGACGGTCTGTTCTTGTTCCGTCGTTGATTCATTGCCAGGAACATTATCACTACGATCTTCATCGAGTTCTACTTTCCTCCCACTTACCACTTGCATTTATAAAATCCTTTTCAAGGAAAAATGCTTGTAGAGCAACAAATACTTTGTTCTCTTGTGGGTGATAGAAGTAATATCCTTTGGTTTCCCTAGGATATCATACGAAAAGGCATTATCAGATTTGGGTTCAAGTTTGGTACCTTCCAAATGTTTAACATATGCCCAGCATCCCCAAATCTTCAGAAAAGAGAACCTGGTTTCCTTCCTGTCCATATCTCATATGGAGTCTGTTCAACAGACTTCGACGGTACCTTATTCAAAATAAGTATAGCACTGTTTAATGCGTATCCCCAGAAGGATATTGGTAGCTCAGTGCGACTCATCATTGACCTTACCATGTCCAACAAGGTGCGGTTTCTCCGTTCGGACACACCGTTTAATTGCGGTGTTCCAGGAGGAGTCCACTGTGAAAGAATACCATATTCTTTCAAGTAATCTTGAAACTCATAACTTAAGTATTCGCCACCACGGTCTGACCGTAATGTCTTAATACTCTTCCCTGTTTGTTTCTCCACTTCGTGTCGAAACTCTTTGAATTTCTCAAAAGTTTCCGACTTGTGTCTCATAAGATATACATAACCGTAACGAGATGCATCATCTGTAAAAGTTACGAAGTAGTGAAATCCACCTCTAGCCTGGCTAGACATGGGCCCGCATACGTCAGTATGAACGAGAGCCAACAGTTCTGTGGCACGTTCACCTTTACCGCTAAAAGGTGATTTAGGCATTTTGCCTAAAAGACAAGATTCGCATACGTCATATGAATTGGGATCAAATTCGTCCAAGTACCCACTCTTCGAAAGTGTGGATATGCGAGTCTTGTTGATGTGTCCTAGACGACAATGCCACATATAAGCTTCATCTTTTAGATTACTCCTTTTGAGCCTTTTGTTTATCATTTTAGGAGATTCATTTATATTCAAAATATAAAGACCGTTATTTGCAACAGCTGTGCAAATTTCTGTATCACTTTTATATAAATAACACCCAGTGATTCTAAATACAAAAGTGTAACCCTGCTGGGTTAACAAGGATACAGATATAATATTCCTAGTTAAACTAGGTACAAAATAACAGTTCAAAAGTTTAAGTACATGCCCTGAGGGCAGTTCTAAAACAAAAGTCCCTACGGCCAAAACAGCAACTGGTGTTCCGTTTCCGACCCGTAGATCCATCTCCCCTGACGCCAGAACCCTGCTATCCTGCAGATCCTGCACATCAGTACAAATATGAGCACCACAACCAGAATCAAAAATCCAATTTTTAAAACTAGAAGAAGTATTCATATTTATCTCAATAACAAACATACCAGAGGCGATAGCCTTGCTAGCCTTGATATCCTCCCTCTGCCCTATGCCCATTCGGCAGTCACGTTTCCAGTGACCCCTCTTGCCGCAGTTGAGGCAGATGTCGCGAGATTTGTCCTTTGGCTTCCTAGAAGCCACTGTCAACTTGCCTTTGCCCTTGTTCTTGAACTTCTTCTTCCTCGCACCTCCAATTGCCTTGGGCCCAGCCCTTGGCGCATGAGAGGTCGATGCATAATGCGCCTCGCGCTTGCTCCCCTTTAGGAGTTCCTTTTCGGACTCCTTCAGCACGGACAACAACTCTCCAAGAGTGTCGTCAGTGTCCATCAACTTATAGTTGATGATGATTTGTTTCCAAGTATCGGGTAGCGATTGTAATAGCATATCAATCGTCAGCTCTGCCTCCAAGACAATGCCCATCTTGGCTAACTCATCTATGTCAGCGATCATTTGAGTCCCGTGGGCCTCAACTGATGCGCCGTCTGTCATCCGGGAGCGGAAGAGTTTCCTTACTAGCTCGTACCTCTCCATCCGCTTGTTGGTGCGGTGGAGATCACGCAATCTTGCCATCATGGAATAGGGATCCAAGTCCCTGTTCTGGCGTCTGAAATGCTGGGTCATTGCAGCTAGCATAACTGACTGAGCTTGGTCACAATCGTCACTATGAGTCTTCCATAACTCTAGCTCCAGTGGCTCAGTGGGTTTAGGCGGAGAGGTCTCTGAATAGTATACAGCACCCTCTCAGCCCAAGCACTATCTTGAGGTTCATTTCCCAGTTGGCAAAGTTTGTCCCTTTGAAGACATTATCGCCCATTGATTATGTCGCGGATATTACCCCTGCCAGTCATCTTGACAACTATAGTCCAACTATAAAGTCAACGATGTTATGGGTACAGTCAAACTGTTACAAGTAAAATAACAATATATTAGTCCAACTAATTATTTAAAATATTGACGAAATAATTTTGAAAGATGCGTAAGGCTAAGTATCTGAACGAAATTGCAAATTCAATAATAGCCTCCCACTATTTTCTTCAAGTCTCTAACCCTCTGTAGAGAACTCGGGAAATCGAATTTCCTAGTGGGCTAGGATCCCGTTAAATAACACACAACCTTGACTTTGGCCAATAAAAGTTGTATGCTATTTAACTTAGGTAGATCTCTATGATCAATTGGATCTCATCCAATTCCTAGATCCGGTTAGGTGGACATCCAAGTCCGAAACATATGTATAATGTCAATGTATCCATTACATTTTCCTAACCCTATCCTCCGAATCATCTAGGCCTTGGCTTTGGCCAAAAACAAACCTAATGATTCCAGTTAAGCGGGACCCATTGACGAGGAAAGTTTCGTAATCAATGTCATTGGACAAAAAGTGATCTTGACTTTGGCCAATAAAAATCACGATTTGGACAAGACACCGATATGCAACAAAACTCTCATGATTCAAGTACATCCTTGATTGACAAAGGTCTTGACTTTGGTCAAAAACAAACCAATGCCAACTTCGGATCTTGAACAAGAATCATTCAATGGAAGGATATTTGCTTAATATAAATTGAGGGATTTTCGCGTAATTGGCAACCAATTTATTTATCTTTGTTAGGTCTCATCATCATACACCCTTAAGCATGCTTCTAAAACATCATAAAGCGCGTAAAGTAAATTAATAGTGATATGCGGATGGATATATAAACAACTTGTTCCTAGAACAAATCACTCCTTTCCTCTCCCCGCTAGCACTATTCTACTACTACCCAATTACATAATACTATAAGAGAAACCTCATTTACATTGAGGGGAATTAGGTGAGAAGAGAATACAAAGAGATAAAAGAGATAAGGCTGGACACGCAGGTCCAATTTATAAATTCCAAATTTACAATAATTTCTAAAATTACCCTTCCCTTCTAATATCCATCCGATATACACTATTCATTCATCACATACATATATATTCAAACAAGACATGCTTTTAAACCAATCTAATCCAATTAATTAGTCTTTGTTTAAGTGATCATCCATGTTTCAAACAACGGTTTGATTTTGCGCGAGTCCAACTCGATTTGAGAATAAGTACATAAGGTACGAATTCGCGAATTATATCGAACTACTTATTAAATCTAATTTAATTCGTATTCAATACTAATTCAATTATTTAATTCCAAATTAAATGTTTACACTTTTAATGTGCTTTAAAGACTTAGATTCTAAATCTAATTCTATTGGGTCTCAAAGCCCAACTAACATCCAATGTTAAATTTAATTCAAGTCAAATGGGCTTTCAATTGATTTATTAAGGCTTGGGCTTTGGTCAATGTGGGTCAAAACCAATTACCAAGCCCAAATAAGGAATCACCCTTAAATGCCATAAAACCAATTTTAAGCCCATAAGGCCCAATTAAATTTTAAAGCCCATTATATTATATTTGGACTTAATGGAGTGATTTAGGCCCAAATTGGATCCAATCCTTTTGGCCCAAATCTACTTGGTCCAACCAAGCCCATTATGCCCAAATACAATATTAAAAGCCCAATTCACCAATTAAGCCCATTAATAAATTTTAATATTCCAAACATTAAAGTCCAATTAATTAAAGTGTAAAACCAAGATTAATACATTAAACCAAATATTTCAAAAATACCCATTTAATTTATTAATCATCTATTGTTCAAATAAATGTCCAACATTAATTTTAACAAAATCAACTCCTTTTTCATGTCTATGTTGATTCGGCCAAGTGAGAATTTTTGTGTCGATTTGTTTTTCAATCCGATTGAATTACTAATCTACGTGCCGTATACGTTTTAAGTCATCCAATGATCTTATACACAAAAAATTCCAACACATCCAATGTTCATACCCATTCGGCCAAGGTTACATTTGGGGAAAAAATCATCCAATGCATTTTTCTCAAAATTGATCCCATAACATCATTCTATATACATGTAAGCATACACATTCATCAAATTTCACAAGAACATGCTTCAATCAATTTTACCCAAATATTAACCTAAAGTATTTCATGCTTAACCATGGCTCCATGATACCATTGTTGGTTTCTATTATATGTCCCAAGGAAAGATTAAGCATATGAAATACAACAAATGAATATATATAATAATCTTGAAGCATGGCGGAATCATACTTACAAAGCTTTGTGATGAGAAGTGATGAAGAAAATCTTTGAATCTCCAAGCTTCAAGTTTCGGCCAAGGGAGGAAGAAGAGTTGAAGCTCCAAGCTTTGTGTATTCCAAGCTCTTTGATGGTTTCCCTATCACCTCTTTATGATCCCTTGAAGGTGCTAGCCTTGTGTGTGAATTTATGTTCCAAACAAACACAATTCTTCAAGTTTTGCAACAAAAATAAAAAAATGAAGAAATGGAGAGCCCAAAACTGTTTCAGGTTTCGGCAATGTGAGAGAGAGAAGAGAGTTGTGTTATTAATTTTGTTACCAAAAATCAATTTATATTTATGCCATAATATTTATTAAATTAATAATAAACTTATGACACAAAACATGCTTAGAGTGTCAAACACTCAAACTCCATGCAAAACCATTGAGTGTATTGTACACTATCACCATGCAATGCATTAACAATTAAATAATGCATATAATGACATGTGTCATGTGGGCCCCACACGTTTCCAAATGAAAGTGGGCCCACGTGCACTCACACGTTCGGGTTCGATATTTCCGAAATACCGAACTTAATCGCGACGTTAATTAAACCGAATTTAAATAAATACTTGCGCCTGGCGAAAAATTATTTACGTCGCTAACGAATTAATTCTAAATTAACTCGTATGCCCGAATTAAAATCTAATTTAATTTTGCGTCGAAATCGAATTTCGATTATTATATCGAATATAATAATTTTATCGATTAATTTCAAATTAATCGTTCTCTCTCTAAATAAGGCACTTTATCCAAGATAAAGTTTCTCCGCAATTAATCTAAGATTAATTAAGTCCGAATCAAATATCATAGGTGAATCTTCAGGAAGCGACCCAAGAGATCTCCGGATATGTTGGCAGTAAATACGGTCGTCGGATAATCCGAACACGTACGTACCTCGTACTACGTTCTTACCGATTCACAAGACAAGGTTGGCTTCTAGCAAAGCGCCATGCCTACCCAATCTCCAGAAATATTCTTATAGGAATATAAGATCTATATCAAGCGTAGTATACCGTAGTATTGCGTACATCGATCCAGTATCGGACGATCACATGTTAGGCCTGGGGCTGGAGATGTGTCTGCCCCGTACGAAACATATATCGGACATCAAGCAACTAGTCTCTTTAAATCGGACAATCCTGACCTGGTCATATTGTCCCGACGGTTGCAACCTTTTATAGAGTACTAGTTCTGTGTCCTGCGTGATCATTACCTCCATATGTCTGAAGTGATACTTCCATCTCGACATCACATCCAGTACACTACGATTCTCGATAAACCCAGAAGAGGTGTACACAGAACCGGTTAAGGTCCCCAACCACCAAAACCAAAGTTTACCGATTGTCGCAAGTACTAGCGATGTAAGTCTCAGGTTAAGACCATATACACCTACCCTGATGCGGCCTCCCATAGACACGCAGAATACTACCAATGAGATTCCGCGGGGTCTATCCAGAGCGAAGCTGTTTTCCGTACCATCGGTAAAACACAACCTCCTATCGCACTTGCATAAGTATCCAATACTTAAATATATGAGAACTATGCCGTTGTGCCCTCACAACGTGCACAAGCGCAATACTAGTCTATTCCGCATTATCGATGTCCGATCTCGATAATACTCCGACTAGGGATATTCAATGATTAAACCTTTATGGATTGATATTGTCTCATATCATCTCAATCCGGTATTAATCATATGGACTTTCGCCATTTATATATCAAAGTAAATAATATTACAAAACGGCAAAAGGCAATTTCATTATCACATAGTTAATTTTGTACAATAATACAATATCATTTACAAACAGTGACGCTATGGGACATAATGTCTAACATAGTCATGATACAGTTGCAAAAGCGTCGCAACTGATTTTGAGTTGTATCATGACATTGTCATTCTTAGACAGTTCCTGGTCAAGGTTTACACTACTTGGTCAGTAAAGTAAACTCGTTGAGACTGGTACATGTCGTATACTGGAAAATATGATTGCAATGGTTTCTCAATGAACCATGAGTCTTGGAGACTCGTATAGACGTGTAGGTGTTTATAGCGGATAAACACTGAACGATTCACCGAAGATTCTTAATGGATGATACACCAACGTCAATAAGAATCTTCTCGGGTTGAGTAGTATTTGTGATTCTTCGACTTGAGATACCATTATTGGCACATGAGAGATCTTTCACACTTAGATGGCAGTCACGTCACCGATCTATTTAGATTAGACCTCCGTCTGTTCGTTGGGTGTAGACAGATCCTCAGGGTGTCCTGTGTCTGTCGAGATAGAATCCGTCAGTTTTGTGTATAGAGCATAGGTAGTCCATATATGATTAGCAATCAGGTAAAAACCATGGGCCTGTGGTACACTTTAGAAGTCAGTTCTAAGTGCTCTTTTAGAGATTGCTAATATAGACGTCGACGGGATTGTCCCTATAGAGATTTGACGTTTACATCTATATCTCTAGGATATATCCGGATACCTGTGATGGAGGAATTTTACATATGCCATGACCTCGACCTGTATGATTCAGCGAGTTTATCAATGGTAGTCATAATTTACGGGTGGGTAAATTATGGACACGAAATTGGATTTCGTGACGGATATGCTTGATTCTAGGGAGTCTCACTAGTGAAATATACTCGTAGAGCTCTAGGGCAACTTTTATGAATAATACTGATTATTTATTAGTCGTTTAAAGCTTAAATGAAAAATACATGCGAATGGACCTAATAGTCATTCCTAATTATTGTGTATTTATACTTAATGATAGATTTTATTAAATACACATTAATTAAATGTCAAATTGTTATATTTGACTATTATCATAAATATATATGTATTTGGATATTTTATGTAAATATAATACATATATTTAAAATATTTTTATTTAAATAATTATTTAATTGTTAAATAATTAAATTAATTAAAATATAAATATCTTAAAGTTGTGATATTTATGGAAATGCCTTTAGTTGCTTTATTGACTTTAAGAAAATCATTAAATGGTTTGATGATGACTTATGCAAGTTGATAAAGTAAATTAAATGAAACAAAATTGAAATATCTAGATATTTATCATATACCAAAATTCGGCCAAGGCATTTGGTGAAGGTATAAATTATTTTGTTTCATTTTTATGGTTTAAGGGTTCATTAGTTACCAAAATAAACACAAAAGAAGTTGAGAGAAAATTTTGAAGGCAAAAGGAAAAAGCTTGGAAATCATTTGTATTTGTAAGTTTTTCTTTATAACTTTCAACATGAAAAATATTTCTAACATTCTTAGCTTCAACTTGTGTTGCTTTAATGCTGTCTTTTCACTTATAGTTTGTGTTTTTAATTGGTTGTGAACTTGAATGAAAGATGAATGCATGCATGGTTTCCAAGTGAGCTTGAAATGCTTTCATAAGCTCTCTTTTGATTATTTGATAATCATGTTGCCATTATAGAGTTGTTGATGCTGGACAATTATGACCCAGAACATCACTATTTGTACAGAATATGGTGTTGTTGTATAAAGTAACTATATGACAAAGGAAATTGCTCTTTTATCATTTGTAATTGGATTACCGGGATATATAAATGATAAAAGTCTATATGATTAGTACCAGATTAATAAAATATGAGACATTATTAATCCATGTAAGGTTTAATCATTAAATATCCCTAGTCAAAGTATTATCGAGACCAGACATCGATAATGCAGAATAGGCTAGTATTACACTTGTGCGTGTTATGGAAGCGTAACAACATAGTTCTCATATATTTGGGTATTGGATACTCATGCAAGTGTAATAAGAGATTCTATTTACCGATGGTACGGAAACAACTTCGATCTGGATAGACCCCTCAGAATCCCATTGGTAACATGACTATGTGTCTATGGGAATCTGAATCAGGGTAAGTGTATTTGGTCTTAACCTGAGACTTGCATCGCTAATACTTGCGACAATCAGTATACTTTGGTTTTGGTCGTGCGGGGCTTTAACAGGTTCTGTGTACGCCTCTTCTGGGTTTACTGAGAATCGTAGTATATTGGGTGTGAAGACAAGATGGACGTATCACATCAGTCATATGGAGATGATGATCACGAAGGGATATGGAACTGGTACTCTTAAGTACTGCAGTCATCGGGATAATATGACTAGGTCATGATTATCCGATTATAGAGACTAGTTGCCAATGATCCGATATATGCTTCGTACGGGGCAGACACAATTCCAGCCTCAGGCCTAGTATGTGACATTCGATGCTGGATCGTAATACGCAATACTACGTATACTACGCCTGACAAAAATCTTGTATTCCGCAGAAGAATATTTCTGGAGAATTGGGTAGGCACGGCGATTTACTAGAAGTCAACCATGTCTTGTAAATCGGTAGGAACGTGGTACCGGGTACGCACGTGTTTGGATAGTTCGATGACCGTATTTACTGCCAACATATCCAGAGATCTCTTAGGTCGCCTCCCAAAGATTCACAGATGACATTTGACTCGAACATAATTAATCTGGGATTAATCGCGGTAATAATTAATCTAGGAATTAATTATATGAGAAATAATTAATCTGGGATTAATTACGTCGAGAATTTATCAGGGATTAAATTCGTCGAGAAGAGAGAACGCGATTAATTTGGAATTAATCGACAAAATAAATTTAATGGTGAAATTAGATTTTACTATTTAATTTATTTAATTGGGCTAAAATAATATATTAGATATATTAATTGAAATTAGATTTCAACGCGGAATTAAAATTGGATTTTAATTCAAGCAAAAGAATTAATTTAGAATTAATTCGTAAGCGACTTACGTAATGATAATGCGAAGCATTATTATTTAATTAATTTGGATTTAATTAAGTCGCAACGGCAAATTCGTTTAATTCAGAATTAAACGAACCCGGGCTCGCGCGAAGTTGCGTGTTGGATTGTCAGACTTAAATTTGGAATTTGAAGTGGGGCCCACCAACTTACATCAATGTGTTTGACACTTGATGGAATTTGGTAAATGGTTGAGTAAAAGTTTGGGATTGCTTTTTCTACACTCAAACCAAATTCTACACACCAAATTAATATAAATTAAGTAGTCAACTTTGGAAGATATATTTACTATTCACTCTCTCTTCCAAATTCCTCTCCTGGGCAAAACTTCAAGCTCTCTCCATGGAATTTTTGTTTCAAAAATTCAAGCTTGCTAGCACATCAATGAGTCAAACAAGGTGATAGGCAGACTCACCCAAGTGTTGGAAACACTCAAAGAAGGCTTGGAAGCTTCAACATTCATGAAAAGTTTTGAACTTCAACCGATCAATGTGAGTATTCCGCAGCTCCCTTTGATTAATTCACACACGAATCACTCTTAGACGATCTCTGCATGTTCTAGGAACACTTATAGTTGAGCCACTCCTTGGTGACCTACAATTATTCTAGACTTATTTCAAAGTGGTGAGACTTGTTTGGTGTGGTAAAGAATGAATTAAAGTGTTAATTAATATATGTGATGTATTGGTCAATTTGATGAAATTGTAAAATTAGGGTTCTTAACCCTTTCTAAATTTGGGGCTTTTCATATATGTGATGTATTATAGTGTGTACATGATGCATATAAATTTTTGGGTTGATTGGATTTTATCTTGGCATGTTTTGAACATAAAAGGACTAAATTGCAAAATCTGAATTTTTCTAGGTATGTTCGGCAATTTGACTAAAATTTGGAATTTTGTTACAATCTGATTTTGATGAGTTGGACTTGTTGGAAATCATTTTAGAAATGATTTAGAATCATCCAAAATTGTATTTGACAATTTTCGGACTAAAGTGATCAATTTATAAAGTATTGGGGTAATTCGGTAATTACCAAGAAATTTGGTTTCTTGTGTAATTTTTTCAGAATTTGATAATTGGGTTATTAAATAAATAAGTTTATTTAATTGATCCAAGAAAAATTTTGAAATCTGAAAATTTTGATTTTCCGCGATTCAGCTGCGTTACCCGATTTTCGCCATAAAACCCTACAAAATGGTATTAGAGTGAGTCTGATTCTGGACACCCTAATATGATTATGCCTTTGAAATTAAATGTTTAATTTAATCTTTACTTGATGCATGCATGTCTTTATTTAATTTGATTAAATAAAGTAAAAAATATCTTTTGCGGAAAATCCCTAATTAATAAGGTTTATGTTAATTATGTATTTAATGCATATTAAATGGTTTGTCTTGTCAATACGGTTTATGGATATTTTTCTGTGACTACATCTGAGACCGTGCCAAAGCTGTGAGGGTGTAGCCGATAGAAATTTATTTATGCCAGATGTATATCAGATACTAGATAAATTCAACCGAAAGCGGAATCCTGAACGTGCCAAAGCTGTCAGGGTTACGCAAGTAGCGTGAGTTTATCATTGATGAGTTT
>SKCR01022138.1:0-15099 GCA_019454045.1 Zanthoxylum bungeanum
GGTGTCGAAGTAATAAAATAACCCGGTGAGTCCGGGATCGATCCACAGAGAAGAGATTTAGCAAAATAGAATAATGAACAGTGCAGAAAAGAAAAGTTTGATTTGTTGAAATAGTTTGAGACTTTTAGGTTGGAATTCAATAATAGAATGAAATACTGGAGTTAGGGGATCCACTTTTAGTCTTTTAAACATTTAGAAATCTCGCTTTATTATAATTTATAAATTGCCTTTGTTACCCACTTAATTTATGTTACAGGAATTAATTATGCTAATATAAAGAACCAGCCATAAAGGCGATAATCATTTATGTCGATAATTAGTCCTACCAAGGTACTTAGTATGCCAAAAACATAAAACCGACCATAAAGGCGGTGATACCATTTGTCTATAACAAGTCCTATCAAGGTACTTAATTATGCCAAAATCGTATAAAACCAACTATAAAGGCAGTAGACAGATAAAACCAGTCATAAAGGCGGTAGAAAGATAAAACCAGCCATAAAGGCGGTAGACAGATAAAATCAGCCATAAAGGCGGTAGAAAGATAAAACTAGCCATAAAGGCGGTAGACAGATAAAACCAGCCATAAAGGCGGTAGAAAGATAAAACCAGCCATAAATGCGGTAGAAAGATTGTCAATAATTAATCTAGAATTAAATTAAGTTTTAATCATAGATTTCAATTTATTTATTATAATAAAAGCGAGTTTAATCTATGTTTCCATCATAAAAGCTTCACCTTACCCCAGTAGAAAAGAAATTAGCTACTCATTTTGTAATAAAACATACTCGTACTTTTATTATTGAAAGAAAAAGACATTACAAAAAGCTTTAAGTAAATAAACAAACAAGACTCTCTCCAAGATTTACAGAGGAATCATGAAAGAAAGTATAAAAAATTTTAATGTCGGACGCTCCTATTTATAAGAAACTTGGCCACCCAGGCCAGCGAATGCATGTTGTGGACACGTGTCAAAGAATGGTGAAACCGTGGGGACACGTGTCAGAGAATGGTGAAGCCACGTTGGGGACACGTGTCACGACGCAAAGGTTCCACGTGTCACGACGTGCTTGCAGAATTTACGACGTGCTTGTAGAATTTACAACGTGCTTGCAAAATTTACGACGTATTTGCAGAATTTACGACGTGCTCGTAGAATTTACGACGTGCTTGCAGAATTTCCGTTTTTCTTTTTTCACGTCTGATTTGTCCCGTCGATCTTCCGAGCAGTATTTTTCCTGACAAAACATAAAATAACACAGTAAAAGCACTCAAAGCATAACTTTAAAATATATTTCACAAATGTGTCAATTTAAGGGGATAAGTGAAACTATAAGTGTAAAATGATTAACTTAACGTCTAATAAATATGTACTTTTTAGTATTCATCACACCCCCCAACCAGCTTATTACTAGTCCCTAGTAATTCAAGCGGAAGAAAAATTCTTATCTAAGTCAACAATTGTTTTATTTTGTTCTAAATGATCAAATAAATGACTTCTCATGTACTTTTTTTACCATTCTTCCATATACTCATAAAACAAGGTATTAATCAATATATTATGCCCATAATATCACAGGTATTTATTTAAAAGAGTGTAATATTTTTGTCCTAAAATTATATTAGAGTTTACACATTTTTTGGCAGTGAAAGTTTATTTATAAACATATCTTCGATCCATGTATCGAACTTTGGGCCAATGACTCCCAAACAAGTTGGTTTTAGGGCACTAGGTGTTAAGACACCCCTACAGGCTTAATTACTCGGATCTCAGATAATTAGTGTCTAAAACATATCTTCAATCCATGTATCGAACTTTGGGCCAGTGACTCCCAAACCAGTTAGTTTTAGGGCACTATGTGTTAAGACACACCCTTACGGGCTTAATTGCTCGGATCTTAGATAAACAATGTCTAAAATATATCATCAATCCATATATTGAACTTTGGGCCAGTGACTCCCAAACCAGTTGGTTTTAGGGCACTAGGTGTTAAGACACCCCTACGGGCTTAATTGCTCGGATCTCAGATAAACATTGTCTGATTTCCTTAAGCTTTCTTTTAACCCTTGAAACGAGCTTTGGGCCAGTAATTCCCAGACCAGTTGGCCTTAGGGTACTAAGTGTTAAAACACCTATTCAGACTTAATTGCTCGGGTTAGAAAGGCTACGAAATGAACTTTATTCAAACTTCTCCTCTTTTATTTTTCTTTTTTTTTTATACTTTTTTTTGCATAATAAAAAATTTCACTGCTTTTAGGTGTTACCTCCAACAAATTAGAGAACTGAATATTACAAAATTTTCACTTACCACCCATGGTCATATGTTACCATATTGTTGATAATATATGCCAGACAAGCATATAAAGATCAAATTTAATCAATGTTATGGAGAATTCACTAATTTAAATGATTCTAAAAGAAAGGAACGATAAATAACTTGTTATGAATTATATTGAGATGCGTCTCCGGAGTGAAAACTCCTTACACAGCCACCTCATAACAACAATTCCACTTTTTTTAGAAAACAAATTTGTTGTTAGTTTTTGTGTATATATATGGATATATATTTTTACACACAAAATAACAACAAAGTAAAAACTAACATCAATGAAACAGACATAAAAATGAAAATTATTTATTTCGTAAACTATCATCTCCCCCCAACCAAAACGAGACATTGTCCCCAATGTTTAAGGAAAGAAAGAAACAGTTAGAAGATATCATCTGGTTATTGTGAAATTGACAGTCATAACTAAAGATTACAGATTAAGGTCCAGGTTTACTTTGTGCTTTTTGCCACGATTGTTACCAGACTAGTTCAACTTGGAAAGAATATGGTCGATTTTGGTTCATAAGCTAAGAGTTTGTCAATTAAATCATCAGTTGTTCGTGCAGTTAGGAAGATATTTCTTACCGGTTTTGAAATAAACCCATTCCTTTTGGCATCTTCAAGAAATACAAAAAGAAAATCGAAAAATCCATTAACATTAAACAGCCCAATATGTTTTTGTTGAATATTCAAGTTTGCCCATGACGTAACAGTGAATATTTCTTCCAACGTTCCGAGCCCACCTGGTAAAGGAATGAAAGCATCCACATGATTGATCATTTCAGTGAGTCTTTCAGACATACCTGGGACAATATATTCTTCTTCATTTGATTTTCTGATGATGTGGCTTTCTGTAAAGGTTTTGAGATGATCCCCAAAACTGACTTCCATCTTCTTGTACAGCTTTTGAAATACACCCCATCAATCCAAGATTTCCACCGCCATATACTAAGTGCATATTTCTGTTTGCCATAACTTTACCCAATTCTCTTGGTCCCTCAACAAATTCTGGTTTAGTTCCGGAGCTAGTTCCACAAAATACACAGATATTAGTGAATCATCGTTTTGAAGTTGTCTCCATTTGTGCTACCTCTTTTAGCTAGATGTGTTGAGGAAAGGAAGATGACGAGCTGAATTTATAGATCCCGAAAAGGGTGAGTGAGAAATGCACTAATATCTGCAAAATGACAACTATCAGAAAAATATATCGTGAATAAAAAAGTTAGATACTGTCGACAAAAAGTAAAGGAAAACAGTAATTTAAAGTAAAGAAAATCAATGCAATAATATGTACTGGTATTTGTGATTGTGGCTCACATCTTCCTCTGGTTTTACGTTCAGTAACGGCTTGAACGCCCTCTATGGGTCGGGGATAGACTTCTCATCTAATTTTCTTATTAATTGGCAAACAAGGAATTTTAAAGTCAGATTCCCGAGACTGTATTGTTGTCTTTCCTTATGAAATTGTGTGTGTAATTGTGGGAACACATAAACTGGGCGACGCATGCTGTTCTAGGCTCTCGGCCTAGTTGGGAGTACAGAGTAGCCCGCGGGGGACTAAACCAGAGAATAATGGAGTCGCCACCCAGTGTGAACCGGGACAAAGATTTAAGGCCGCACTCACCCCTCGCAAGGGAAGACCTCAAACCATTGGGTTCGGAATGGTCCCTTACTTATGCAACTTGTAATGAAATGATTTGTGCAATAATTTAACCAAGCCTAAACAACATTTATTTCCAATGAGTATTCTACTTTTAAGTTCACATGCATGAAAGTAATCATCATAACGAAAAACATGCAATAGCACACGGAAATCTCATGAACATGTTTCGATCATATAATGCGGAAAATAAAAAACAACCTAAACATAATGCAAATTCCAAAGGCAAAATAAAGGACTAATCATGCTTGAAAATGAACAACTAAATAGGCTAAATCATGCTTAAGAACCAAGTAGCATACTAACGGCCTAATCATGTTTGAATACCATCTCATGAACACATCAAATAAATAAATGCAGGAATTCAAATAGTATGATTGATTACATGATACAAGAGAAATCACCTAAGCAACAATTATGCATGACATGTGATGAAAAGACTCAGTTCAGTGTATGCGCGTTCATGTAGCGTTCGAAAACGCGTTCGAACGGTAAACAGAAGGTTCTCATTCGTGTGGCATTTGATAACGCGTTCGAACGGGACCAGACCTGATGAAACAAATACATGCGCATTCGATTAGCGTTCGTAAACACGTTCGAATGGTAAACAGAAGGTTCTCGTTCTTATAGCGTTTGATAACGCGTTCGAACGGGACCAGACAGAAAACATGCGTTCGTGCGGCGTTCTGAAACACGTTCGAACGGGGTTACAACAGTGACCTCTAAAATGCAGTAAACAACATGACACATACATGAACGGATGAATAGATGACACCTAATAAATAATAATGGGCTAAAAGGCACGTCAAAGTATCGTGGTATAGGTAGACCGTAGGCTTTTTATCCCTCAAAATGAAGGACCTTTAATCCGACTCACTAAGGCCATGCGCAATGTAACATGATGCATGATTATGCAAGAAGATGACATACAAAGAAAAGTGAATAATGAAAGGCGCGGCGAAGTATCGTGGTAAGGGTTCTTTAACCCCTCGAAATGGAGGACCTTTAATCCAACTTACTAAGCCCATGCGCTAATAACATAATGCATATAAAAATAAAGATAACAATATCGGACTTCGGATACCCGATTGAACACATCTCACATTCAACCGAATATACATCATCTGGCGCGGCAAAGCATCGTGGTAAAGGATTTTAACCTCTCAAAATAGAGGACCTTTAATCGCACTTACTAAGCCCATGCGCAAACACACAATATATATATAAAAAGTAAAGACAACGATATCGGACTTCGTGTATCCGATTGAACATATCTCACATCCAATCGAATATACATTATCCGGCGTGGCGAAGCATCGTGGTAAAGGATTTTAACCTCTCAAAATAGAGGACCTTTAATCGCACTTACTAAGCCCATACGCTAATAACACGATCCATATAAGAAATAAAGACAACAATATCAGACTTCGTATACCCGATTGAACATATCTCACATTCAACCGAATATACATCATCCGGCGTGGCAAAGTATCGTGGTAAAGGATTTTAACCTCTCAAAATAGAGGACCTTTAATCGCACTTACTCTCATCATTACATAAACAAATAACATGCGGAAATCAAGTAGCGAATAATAAACAAATCAAAACAAAATAAAACGAAATATGTGCCATTTACTCAAGTGGTACGTGGAGTTGTATCCCGAGTACAGATCATATTACCGTCCATTCGGAATCAGCTATGAAATTTATGTCCAGGTTTACATCCTATATACCACAAGAGGCGACACATTTTCCATTTTATTCAAAGGCCATAACATATATTATTTCACAATACATGCATTTTCTATCTATTCAAGGGCCACAACATGCATCACTCCACAATAATCATGCAAACGAAACTCAATAAACAATAGAAAGACAAATGAAAATGGATGTGAAAAATACCCTCAGGTCTAACCTTTTTCGTCGACTTTTGGAAGCGCGTTACACGATGATCAAAAAAGCTAAAACTCCGCAAGTTTTCTGGTTCACTTTTTCCTCACTCTTTTCCCTGCTCCGAATACTGTTTTCACTCTATTTTGCCACTGTTTTGCTGCTATTAAATGGTATTTTCTGGTCACTATTTTTGGGGTTGTTTTGTGCGGTTTTGGGGACTGTTTTGCGTAAATTAGGGGCTGCAGTGCAAGGCTGTTTGGAGGTGGTTTGTGCGTGAAATTGGGCTGCTTAGGGGGTTCTTTTCCACGGCAATTTGAAGGGATTTATTTGCGCATGTTGGATGAGTTTTTTGAGGGTTCAGTGCGGAAAAAGGGGTTATGAGTAGGCTGCAACGTGTGGATTGAATGAAGGACGTGAGCGTGCGCTGCTTGAGGGTTAAGTGTGAAGTGTGTGCAATTTGTGCGTGAAGTTGGCTTCGTGAGGAGCAAGTGTCGTGGAGGCTATTGGCGTGAAGGCTGTGGCTATTGGTTTGTTGAAGTCGGCAGTTTGGTTAGTGGTGTGAATGTGCGTGGTTTGGCTGTTTAATGTGGCTAGTCGGCTGGCAGTGGCTGATGAATGTGGAGAGGAGTTGTGGTGTCAATATGGTTAAAGGATGAGTGGTCTGTGCGCAGCTGTATGGAGAACGTGGTCTAGGGTTTACGTGGTTATTGGCTGCTGTGTTTAGCTTGGAAGGTGAGTGGTGTTCGTTGCTTTGTACGCTTAGGGTTTATTATGTTTGCTTTTGTGTTTTTGGCCGTGTGAGAGCTAGGAGCAAGGGTTGAAGTTTGTGTTATTTTTATAGTGACAAGCTAGGGTTTGCATGGATTTGAATAGGAAGGAGACCAATTAGTGTCACACAAGGAAAATCAATTATTTGGTTGGAGACATGTCTTGGCTAGATTAGGAAGTTAGTATATTTAATTTGTGTTGTTTAGGCATAATATTTGTTAAGTTAGGAATACAATATTTTTAATTAGGAATACTATTTTGTTGATTGATTTTAATTATGCATGATTTAATTAATATTTTATTTAATTTGGTATATTATTTAATTAATATTTTATTTAATTGGGGTGTATTTTGAGGGCCTTGGGCGTGTGGGACAAGTGTGGTGGGCTAGGTGTTGTGTTGGTTTGGTGAGTGGGTTTGGGCCAAGGTTAAATGGTTCTGGGTTTTTTAGGCCAAAGGTGATTTAAAACGGAGGTCCAACGAGTGAGCTTGGAGCTAAACAACCGGATAAAATTTAACGAAATACCGATTCCCTTCCGACGACCGTTTCCCGCAACTTCCTCGACTAAAAAGGTAGTGCCTCCAAATGAGACTCATCATAGGGGCTCACATGCAAAAATGCAATGCCTACAGTCGCCCCCACTTTGATGGGACTTGTGCAGTGTGTGACTTTGAACAATCCTATCAAAGTTATGCAATTCATTTATACTTACATGGCTCGCCAGATGTTGTTTAACTTACTTGTTATCCTGAGATGCTTTGACATTTTTGCTTTATTCCCAAACTGCGTTGAGAGAGAGCTTTATTCTCCTGGGCTTTATTCCCGAGCTGTTTTGCAAGCGGGCTTTATTCCTCTAGGATTTGTTCCCGAACTGTGTAGAGATATGGATTTATTCCCCTGGGCCTTATTCCCGAGCTGTGTTAAGATAGAGCTTTATTCCCTTGGGCCTTGTTCCCGAACAGTGTTAAGATGGAGCTTTATTCCCCTGGGCCTTGTTCCCGAACTGCTTTGAAAGTGGGCTTTATTCCTTTAGGCTTTGCTCCTGAACCGTGTAAAGATAGAGCTTTATTCCCCTTCGCCTTCTTCCAGAGCTGTATTGAAGGTGGGCTTTATTCCTCTAGGCTTTTTTCCAAACTGTGTTGAGAGATGGCTTTATTCCCCTGGGCTGTATTCCCGAACCGTGCTAAGAGATAGCTTTATTCTCCTAGGCTGTATTCCCGAACTGTGCTGAGAGAGAGCTTTATTCTCCTGGGCTGTATTCCCGAACTGTGCTGAGAGAGAGCTTTATTCTCCTGGGCTGTATTCCCGAACTGCGCTGAGAGAGAGCTTTATTCTCCTGGGCTGTATTCCCGAACTGTACTGAGAGATAGCTTTATTCTCCTGGGCTGTATTCGCGATCTGAGCTGACTGTGGGCTTTGTTCCTGAATTTTACTGAATGTGGGCTTTATTCCCTGATCTGAGCTAACTGTGGGCTTTGTTCCTGAATTGCACTGAATGTGGGCTTTATTCCCTGATCTGAGCTGACTGTGGGCTTTCTTCCCGAATTGATGTGGGCCTCACCCCAAAACAGATACTGATGTAGGGCCTCGCCCCCCCAAAACTGGTACTGAGGTGGGCCTCGCCCCCAGACTGATACTGAAAATGATGTGAGCCTCGCCCCTAGAGTGCCATACCCGGCAAGACTGATGTTGATGCTAATGTGGGCCTCGCCCTCAGAGTGCCATACCCAAAACTCAAACTCAAATGGGCCTCAACCTTGGATTATTACCCAAATCTGATACTGTGCTTTTTACCGTCTCTAATTAGCTTGTTCTTTGCCGCTTTCTTTTTTCTTCTTCAAAACATGTGAACACAAAACAAAACAAACACAAAAGGATGCAAAATATGTTACATGTATGCATGCATGAATGTTCCTATCCCGTCGGGTTAGGTCTTCTGCCAATTCTCTTGGGGACTGCTCAGTCTTCTTTTCCTCAGGCAAGCCACTGCTTCAATCTGTCTACGTTGATCGGCTCGGTGAACTAATTCTCTTCCAAGTCTGATATTTTCACTACCCCAATTTCCCAATTTCTGAATGGCTATCTTATTTTTTCTGCTTGCTTATTCCGAGGATTCCCATTGTTCTAAACATCACTGAATTTCATAGTACCCATGTTGAATGCTTTTCTCAAATATACTCATATTGTAGAAGAGATTTAGCGAAATGAACGTCTTTATTATCATGAAAAAAGGTTCGAACAAGTAGCCAAAACCAATGTCTTTATTAAAAATGTAGGATCAAATAAACTAGGAGGAACAGCTTCATCATTCGCAGTATTGCCTTCTCCCTTGACCTATGGTTCTTTACTACTGTTATCCTTTATCTCAATGCAAGAAGCCTGGTGGTTGAGAGTTTGGAGGACAAAGGTTTCGGGTAGGCCGGAGTTGATCATGTAGGTGGGTGGTGGAATAGAGTGGTAATTAGGCAAGAGATTTTTGTATGTGTTAGGTTGTTCTTTTTCTGGATTGGGTATTTTATGGGAGTCAATGAGGTTTTGGACCTCATTCCTAAGGCGGGTACAGTTGTCGGTGTCGTGGCCTTTTTCTTGATGGAAGTAACAATACTGGTTTAGGTTGAGGTACGGTGGTACAAGGTTCGGAAATGGCCTAGGTTCCAAAGGTTTTAGAAGTCCTTGCATTTTCAGCTTTTCAAATACATTTGACATAGGTCTACCAAGATTGGAGAATCATCTGTTCTTGACGGTAGCGACCTCGGCAATATCGGGCTTGGTCTCAGAAGGCCCCCCAAAATTCCTCATATTTTGGCCATAAAACCTCCGGTTCTCGGCTTCCTCTTCTTCAATGTCCATGACAGTCTCCCTCAACTGTCGAAAATCCGCAATCATGGAGGTCATCCTCCTCAGCTTACCATAGATGGAGGGCTTAGTACCCTTTATGATCATTTTAATCTGGTCCTTCTCAGAGGGTCGAGTCTGTATTTTCAGAAGCTGGTTTCTCTAGCGGTCTACGTACTCCTTGAAGCTTTCTTCCGGCTTATGCTTAATGTTCTCCAAATCACGGAGTGACAAATCAATTTCCAAATCTGTAACATATTGTTTCAGGAAGGCGTCTGCTAGTTCCCTCCAATCTTCCTTAACCTTTTTCTCAAGGCTGTGATACCATACTACAGGTGCCCCCTCAAGTGACATCCCAAACATTTTTTGTACTTGGCGCTTGGACAAACCCACTGAACTCATAACTGAAACATACTGATGGAGATGGACCCTCGGATCCCCATTTTCGTTGAACTTAGCCATATCCGGCTTTTTGAACTAAGCTGGCAACTGTTCTTCGAAGGTCATTGCCTCATAATCTAACAACTCTTCATCCTTACCCTTCATCTTACGGGTAATTGTTTCAACCTGATCAAGAAGCTTCTGAAATTCTACCTGAGACCCAATCACTCTGCCTGTTGCATACTCTGCCATGTCGTCATCAAAAGCGGGGATATCATCCCCCAACCCATTCAGAGGCTCCTCACGCCTTACATTCTCAGAACTTCCCCCAGCATGGGGTACAGCCATACCAGCCATGGCAGTAGTTAAGGCTTGCAACTGTTCGGTAATCTTGGCGAAACCATTCTCCAACTGATCTATCCAGGATACCTCGTTATCGGATGTACTCATATCTATTACCGGTCTTTTAGTGAGTCTTCCCTCTTCCCTAACCCAACGGGAATCTATGATGGCTTCCAGAACATAAGGGTTAGCATGATGCATGTAGGCATGAGGTGCATGAGATGCGTGCGATATAAGGAATATATCAACTCATTAAAATTTTCACACAAATCGGCCCATCATCATTTTAGAAGCTTTTGGGCTAACTATCATAGGAGTGAACTCGTCCCAGTTTAAATGGCCCAACAAGTTCACATCTCATGGCAAGAAGTCCAACCGTATCCAAATGATAATGTTCCTAAACACAAACATTTAATGGCCCATTGGCGTTTTAGAAGCTTTTGGCCCAATCATCATAAGATACGTTCTTGTTCTAGTTTAAATGGCCCAAAAAGCCCATAACTCATGACAAAAGGTCCGAATGGATCCAAACGACAATGTTCCCAAACACAAGCATACAGAAATAATTTCTACAGAGTGGCCCATCAACATTTCAGAAGTTTTTGGCCCAATTGTCATAGGATACGAAGTCGTCCCAGTTTAAATGGCCCAACAAGTTCGCATTTCTGACAAGAGGCCCAACTGCATCCAAATGAGGATGGTCCACAAGCACAAGGAAATAGTTGCTATAGGCCATACAAACCCGGTCTACGTGTGGGTTTGTGGGAGTGTAGACAAAGACTCTCGCTGGCAAAGGATTGCCCACAACTAGGTCTCCCCACTCAAGGGTTCGAGCGACCAAGTGAGCGCACCTTTTTTATACCTTACAGTACGTGCCCATGAGTTATGGTGTGTGACTGACTGCCAGATGGATTTCCCGTTGTAGATTCTCCAGATGGAGGGTGGAGCGAAGCTCTCTTAAGTACCCTAGCCTCTTAAGCTCTTATCGCTTGGTGACAGGAATAAACAACGAGTCCTCCAAATTAGTCCATCACAATAGGCTACAAGTAAATTATTATCTAGGTGCGTTCACAGCTTTTCCTCATAGAAAGGTAGTGAATGAAGGAAGACACCAAACCATTACCCAGCCTTAAAAATGCCTTTGATTAAACCCCTTTTAACCCACAGTAGACACGGTTAATTAAAGCACAAAACATAATATTACAAGACATAATTTCAGGGCCGATTCTCTATCCCCAGTGGAGCCGCCAGACTGTGGGAACACAGAAATTGGGCGACGCATGCTGTTCTAGACTCGCGGCCTAGTTGGGAGTATGTAGTAGCCCGCGGGGGACTAAACCGGAGAATAATGGAGTCGCCACCCAGTGTGAATCGGGACAAAGATTTAAGGCCGCACTCACCCCTCGCAAGGGAAGACCTCAAACCATTGGGTTCGGAATGGTCCTTTACTTATGCCACTTGTAATGAAATGATTTGTGCATAATTTAACCAACCCTAAACAACATTTATTTCCAAGGAGTATTCTACTTTTAAGTTCACATGCATGAAAGTAATCATCATAACGACAACATGCAATAGCACACGGCAATCTCATGAACATGTTTCGATCATATAATGCGGAAAATAAAGAACAACCTAAACATAATGCAAATTCCAAAGGCAAAATAAAGGACTAATCATGCTTGAAAATGAACAACTAAATAGGCTAAATCATGCTTAAGAACCAAGTAGTATACTAACGGCCTAATCATGCTTGAATACCATCTCATGAACACATCAAATAAATAAATGCAGGAATTCAAATATTATGATTAATTACATGATACAAGAGAAATCACCTAAGCAACAATTATGCATGACATGTGATGAAAATGACTCAGTTCAGTGTATGCGCGTTCGTGTAGCATTCGAAAATGCGTTCGAACGGTACACAGAAGGTTCTCGTTCGTGTGGCATTTGATAACGCGTTCGAACGGGACCAGACCTGATGAAACAAATACATGCGCGTTGGAGTAGCGTTCGTAAACACGTTCGAATGGTAAACAGAAGGTTCTCGTTCGTATAGCGTTTGATAACGCGTTCGAACGGGACCAGACAGAAAACATGCGTTCGTGTGGCGTTCTGAAACACGTTCGAACGGGGTTACAACAGTGACCTCTAAAATGCAGTAAACAAAATGACACATACATGAACGGATGAATAGATGACACCTAATAAATAATAACGGGCTAAAAGGCACGGCAAAGTATCGTGGTAAAGGTATACCGTAGGCTTTTTATCCCTCCAAATGGAGGACCTTTAATCAGACTCACTAAGCCCATGCGCAATGCAACATGATGCATGATTATGCAAGAAGATGACATAACAAGAAAAGTGAATAATGAAAGGCGCGACGACGTATCTGTTAGACAGTAATGACCCATAGCGTCACTATTTTGTAAATGATATTGTATTATTGTACAAAATTAACTATGTAGTAATGAAATTGCCTTTTACCGTTTTGTAATTTAATTACTTTGATATATAAATGGTAAAAGTCCCTATGATTAGTTCCGGATTGTGATGATATGAGACAGTATCAATCCATAAAGGTTTAATCATTAAATATCCCTAGTCGTAGTATTATCGAGATTGGACATCGATAATGCGGAATAGACTAGTACTGCACTTGTGCATGTTGTGAGGGCACAACGGCATAGTTCTCATATATTTAAGTATTGGATACTTATGCAAGTGCGGTAGGAGGTTGTGTTTTACCGATGGTACGGAAAACAGCTTCGCTCTGGATAGACCCCGCGGAGTCCCATTGGTAGTATGTCTGCGTGTCTATGGGAGTCCGCTTCAGGGTAGGTGCATATGATCTTAACCTGAGATTTGCATCGCTAGTACTTACGACAATCGGTAAAATTTAGGTTTGGTGGTCCAGGGCTTTAACGGGTTCTGTGTATACCTCTTCTGGGTTTATCGAGAATCGTAGTGTACTGGGTGTGATGTCAAGATGGAAGTATCACTTCAGACATATGGAGATGATGATCGCGAGGGATACAGAACTAGTACTCTATAATGGTTGCAACCATCGGGATAATATGACTAGGTCAGGATTATCCGATTCAAAGAGACTGGTTGCTTGATGTCCGATATGTGTATCGTACGGGGCAGACACATATCCAGCCCCAGGCCTTACATGTGATCATCCGATACTGGTTCGATATACACTATACTACGGTATACTACACCTGTTATAGATCTAATATTCCAGTAAGAATATTTCTAGAGAATTGGGTAGGCATGGCGTTTTGCTAGAAGCTAACCTTGTCTTGTAAATCGGTAAAAACGTAGTACTTGGTACGTACGTGTTCGAATAGTTCGACAACCGGATTTACTGCCAACATATCTAGAGGTCTCTTGGGTCGCTTCCCGAAGATTCACCGATGACGTATGATTCAAACTCGATTAATCTTGGATTAATTACGGAGAGACTTTATCTTGGATAAAGTACTATAAAAGAGAGAGAACGATTAATTTAGAATTAATCGTAAAATTATTATATTCGATATAATAATCGGAATTCGATTTCGACGCGAAATTAAAATTAGATTTTAATTCGGGCAAACGAGTTAATTTAGAATTAATTCGTTAGCGACGTAAATAATAATTTCGCTAGGCGCAATTATTTATTTAAATTCGATTTAATTAACGTCGCGACGTAAGTTCGATATTTCGGAAATATCGGATCCGAACGCGTGAGTGCACGTGGGCCCACTTTCATTTGGAAACGTGTGGGGCCCACATGACACATGTCATTATTTGCATTATTTAATTGTTGATGTATTGCATGAAGATAGTGTACAAAGCACTCAAGGGTATTGCATGGAAATTGAGTGTTAGACACTCTAAGCCTTTGCATGGTTTGTGTCATAAGTATATTATTATTTAATAATTATTATGACATAAATATAAATTGATTTTTGAACAAAAATCACATCTTCTCTCCCTCACAAGCTTACCGAAACAGTAAGCTCTCACAGCCCTCTCCATTTCTTCATTTTTGTTGCAAAAGGCTTGAAGAAAGTGTGTGTGTTGGAACATTAAATCACATATTTGGCTAGCACATCAAGGGATCATACAAGGTGATATGGGAAACTCATCTTAGAGCTTGGAAGGATCAATTAAAGCTTGGAACTTCTCTTTTCTGCTTGGCCGAATCCTCACTGCACAAAGGAGCAAGATTTGTTTCATCAAACGCATCCACATTCCGTTTTGTGAGTATTGTTTCCGCCATACTTCAATATAGTTCATTCTTATATATATATTTTGCTTGTTTTTGATCTTGGGACATGGTTATTAGATTCCCAACAATGGTATCATTGAGCTTAAAAAGCATGCAAATATATTAGGATGTTATTTGGGGAAAATTGTTTGAAGCATGATTTGATGAGTTTGCTTGATTAAATATGCTTAGATGTATGTTAAATAGATTATACATCATCAATTTCATGGAAAATAAATTGGATTAATTTTTCCAACCAAATGAGGCTTGGCCGAATACATGCAAGCATGTGGACTAGATGATTTTTTAATTTTAAGACATTGGATGACTTGAAATAATATGGAGATGATCATTTGTAACTTGATTGGATTGAAAACGAAATCGGAACCATATTAATCACCTTGGCCGAATGCTTGATGAAGATTAGGGACTTGATTTTTTGATTAAATAATGTTGGACATGTATTTAAGATAAAATATGATTAATAGATTAATTTGATATTTTGGGAATATTGATTTAAAGGATTAATCATGAAAATACACTTTAATTAATTAAGTTATAAAATTTGGTTAATTGGGCTTAAATTGGAATTGGGCCTAAAACTATTATATTTGGT